>VXAZ01001525.1:980189-1028810 GCA_013399875.1 Gymnorhina tibicen
CTTCCCTTCCCTTCCCTTCCCTTCCCTTCCCTTCCCTTCCCTTTCTCCTATGTCATTAGTTTTGTCTTTAGAACACTGAAATAGGCAGGATAAAGATTTAATGTGACTTCTTACTTCTCATTTTTGTTTGTACCAAGCAAGCAGATGGAATCAGAACACCCTCTCTAACATCACAAATCAATGAAACATGTAAAGGAAACTCCCAGAGGCTGTTCTAAGCAGAGTCCCATGGAAATCTCTTCAGATCTGTTTCCAGAGATTTCAGAGCAATGGAGATGGAAAGAATAATGAACTGCTGGGTACCAGGCTGCTGGGATATACATGAGCCTAAAATCAGTGCAAGGTCATGTACATGATTTTGATTTGTTCAGGAGGTAAAAGTTCCCAAGAGAGAGTGACTGGAACATGAAGCTCGTTCTGTTGGCAGGGTCCCACTGGCTCTGCCATCTGCCCGTGTGCCTGATAACCCCCACTTCAGCTTGGGGACAATCTGCCTCTCCCCTGCTCTCTTACAATTTGTTTTCTCCTTAGGTGACCAATGTCTCTCAAGTTCCTTCACAACAGTCTAAGCATTTCATTTTTAAAGACTTGTCTCTTTATTAAGTTGATAATTAGAGTTAATAATTCAGACCTTTGTTCTGCCTCTGCTCCTGATGTCTGACAGGTTGTTTCATTGCCTCTTCTCCACTTTCATGCTCTTCTGGGGTCTTCATCTCTCTGCCCTCCCTCCTTGACTTTACCTCATAGTTTGAAAAATTTGACCCTGCTTTTAATATCTCTGCTGGCATTTCACTTAATGATCCTATTACAAATTCCTGAAGCTCTTTTCAGTCAAGATTCTCAGGGCTCTACCAGTATCAATTAATTTCCAAACACCTTCATTTTATCATGCAGATTTTACACATGGGTAAACCGGGGCATGGAAAAGTCAGACAGTGCTCAGCATCACAGCCAGAAGTAGCACAGCTTGAAAAGGGGTGTGATCTTCAGCACTGCTGAGCATCTCTGACTGCTTCAGGCTTCATTTGTGGCTCTAGGTGGTGAAATTCAAGCCATTTAATACTCATGCACTCATCCATTTCCTGTGTGTTGATGGGAAGGAAGGATCTCTGTTGGTCTACACATTTATAAAATGCATAGCTGAGGTTAGCATGCTATTAAACTGAGCTCAAAGATGAGTTAGAGTGCAGGGTAATATTTAAGCTCCTCAGATAAATATCAGTGTCCAAAGCATCCAGTGACATAAACATTTAAACATCAGGAAAGCCACTCTTATCATATCATCTTAGTCCCTTGTGCTTTATCTTTTTCAAACACATTTATCATGAACGTATTTATCATGACAGAGCTGAAATTTGCCACCTCAGTACCAAATCCTTTGTTTTTTCATGTGACCAGCAAAGGTCTTGTTTTGATGTACAACAAGACAGACATATAAACATAAATGCCTTAATCCTGATTCTTACTTATTCTTTTAGATTTAATTAATGTCAATACAAATTAGATAAATAGCTGGAAAAACTTGTTAGCCTGTTTCTGGTGGTTTGGATTTTTTAGTTTACTAGAATTGATTAGGCATTTGTTGACAAAAGCAGGGGACAGAAAAAATCCATCACAATTATGCACATTTTGCTGCAAGGCTTGAAAGGGCAATTTGGAAATCAGATGATACAATAGTTAAACAGATATGTTAAAAATTGGCAAGGAAACAAAATTCCTGCATTTAAATTGTCAAGCAAATGTTTATGCATTTGCTCCATGTATGTCATCAAATTAAACAGCAAAAAATCTTCATGTCCTAAAATGTCCAGCTGATATCTGGAGATAACATGAGGGACTCTCCTCAAATCTGTGCTGGACCAAGTGTGCTGAAATATTGTGAGCTGGTAATGGGAAGAGGCTTGAATGGAATTCCAAACTATTCCCTCCCTCCCTGCTTGAAGTCAGTGACAAAGCTCGTGGTGGTCAATTGTGGCAGGATGTTGCAGAGCAAGAAGTGAGCAGGGAACAGGAACACGGTGATTCTGGATGCTGTGGAGAAGGAAAAAAGAGCAATAGTTTTTTCTTCTCAGTTAAAAGTAGAAATATATGGACAGCCAACTGTATTCTCACGCTTTGAGATAACTACTTATTTGCAAATAGTCAGCAACTGCCTATTAAAAACTAATATGTGGCAAATCTGGTCACAGTGTGGCACCCGGATAATGAGCTCTTTCACCAGAGGTCTTGTGTTGTGTTCGGGGAAAATGCTCCTCAATTAGGACTTTTCTGCAGGAGGAGAAGGAAGTTCATGAAAATTAATTTGTCTCTCTGATCATTACCTTTTCTGACCATTTATAGCTCATGACACTGTCCTACTGATGTCATATTTTTCTTGTGACCTTTCTCCAGTTCCTTCTGTGGAACTTCTCCCTGTGTTTCAAAGCTTGTTTTCAAGGTCTAAAAAGGAGGGTGGCAGGATCGGAGCCAAATCCTCTGGTTGGAATCACTCAATGGAAAAGACATGTGCTCATTCATGCATATTTGATACATCACTTCTAAAAATAAAAGGACTTTTCTTAACCAAAGAACAACGGATTTTCCATTTTAAGTCAGAAATAAGTCAGGTGGCTCTGCTATGCTGGGCTGTGGTCATACACCTTTGTCTGCAAGGTTTGATTCCTAAACAATATCTATAGAAAATGAGGGTAAATGTTGATTTTCAGCTTGTTGTAGGGGTTTTTCCATGGGTTTTTCAGGATGTTGGGGCTAGCCTGAAGGGAACAATGGGTTTTCCAAGTCCTATAAGATAAAGTTGGAGGACACAGCAGAGCCTTGGAAAATAAATATAAAATTTCTATAATAAATATAAAATTTCACATTGTTCAGGAGCAGAGCAAGGGCCTCCCCTACAATAGCAGGTTTTCCTCCCTAGACTGCTCTGAATCTTTGTCTCTGGGAGCTTCAGGCAGTGACAGGGGCTCCTCTGTGCTGTTCCAGGCAGATGCCTTCATGTCTGCAGGTCGTTGTGCTACCCCACCACAGCTCGCTGCCGAGCTACAGGAGCCACAATAATTAAAAGAATTTATCTCCTCTTCCCAGGATCCTGCCCACCACAGCAGAAAAACATTTCTAATAAAAGAATCTGAATGAAATGGGAAGGAAAGGGAAAGCTGTATGTGCTCAGTGTTACTCCACAGTGATTGCCGTCTTTCAGGGTGAAAGTGAGCTTTGCTAGCCTGAATATCAGAAACTTGGGCTGAAACTCTGGGTTAAAATGAATTCATAAAGCAAGCTGAATTAGGGGCTTGGCATTTCCACCATGTAGGACACCGTGTCACTGTGTTTTTCCTCTCTCTGCGTGTATTTGTGCCCTTTTATTTTTCCTCTAATTGTAGAGAGAGGCTTTCTCTCTATTTTCCCCTCAATTCATAGAGATCTTGTAATTTATCTCAGGACCCATAAAGGCACTTTTTCATGCTTGCCGACTCTATAATGATGGTTTCTGTTATGCAGGAGCTACTTTCTATCTGCTGCCATATTCTACTGCTTGTGGAAGGATTGATGCTGTTCATTTTTCTGCCACACACCACTATAAGGAGAAGCGATGGAAGGGGGTTCTTCCTGAGACACAGCTCCTGATTTCTTAATAGGAGAACAATAAATACAATGTCTTCCAGGCATTAAGAGAAAGGGAAAAGAAAGCCAGAGCAGCATCCTTTTTCTGTATCTGTTAGTGTGTCTTCTAGTCTTGAATTCCCTTCACCTGCACAAAAGGCTGAGCTGTGCCTTTGTGTGCACAAACAATAAATGCAGATGATTCTGTCAACTTTAGCTGAGTGTTTTTGCTTTTTTTTCTTTTTCTTTTTTTTTTTTTTTGGTCATTTGGCATACTTTGTCTGAAATCTTACTGACGTCTGAAAAGTTAAGCCTCTGTTCTTGGTTATTCCATTGTAGTCTTGTATAGACTAAATTAAAAAAATCAGTTTATAGCGGCTGGCTAGAGCAGCAGCATTGAAAGAGTGTGATCCTGGAATGACTGGTGTGCAGTTTTAGAAGGTTGCTAGAGAGGGCTGTAAATTATGTCATGTGTGGGTCATCAATTATATAGATAAAAGTGTGAAGGAGAGTGGTTTGTCAGAAAAGATAAGAAAAGAGGGACTGAACCTAGATATATTTTCTGTGCTGATAATCTGGTTTTTAGAAGTGAGAGGAGTCACTTGTAGAAGCCACTTAATAAATTTAATGACTGTTGGAAGGGACAGATTTAAAAAAGAGCAAGGATAAAATGTTAAGTGTGCTTGCCATTGCAAAATCAGTGCCACTTATTCTTTAAGTTTGCTAATGACTGTAGATGTTGTCTGGAATTAAAGCAGGGGTTGAAGAGGATGTGGTTCCCCTCCTCTGACAGAGGGGGAAGGGGCCCTATTTCAGGGATTTTGGCAGGGGTTTGGGTGCCGCTCAAGAGCTCACAGGCTCATCAGGTGTTGTCTCAAGTGATTACACTTAAGACATGACAAGATCAAGCACTTTCCCCCCAGAGTTATGCGTGCTTCCAGATGTGAAACAGCACAGAAAAATGGGGACATTTTTATCATTTTTCCTCTATGTTCCAAATGGATGTAGGAAGGAAGAAGAGGAAGGCAATTTACACATCCAGAAAAATACACAGAAACCTTTTTAAGTACTGAAGTGAGTTTGGTCTAGACTTATTGGCATTTCTTCTCCTCCCTGACCCAGATGTTCATTCTACCCTGTGCCCCTTCACAACAGGGACGTGTGGTGCAGAGCCTTCAATCCTCAAATGCAGCTGCAAAGAGAGGGAAGAACAAATCCCTCCTACCTTGTTGTGTCACTGGGATTTTTCTAGAGCAGCTGACAGAATGACTTCCTATGCATCAAATGACAGAAAGTCCTCAGAACTATGTTAGGGAAGGGCCCTGCGCAGGGAATGGGTAATGAATTTATACAAACCCTACTTTTACTAATACCCTTGAGAGTGCTTCTGAAGTGACCTAAACCACTCATTCACCACACAGGGGGCTTTCCTTCACTAAGTTGCTCTATGGCTTTTGGTGAGGTCAAAGTTCTTCAGGAAAAGATAAAAGGGGATATCCCCTCCAAAAATAAAAAGCCAGAATTGGAAGGAGGAAATGGAGAAGGCTGAAATGCGCAGCTGCCTTTTTAGTTTTAATAGGCTGCCTGTCCAGTTGTTAAATGGTCCCATTTCTGCTGGAAATAAATTGTAAAACTCAAAGCCCATGGATGGAATTCATGGGGTGTTTCACCAAGGCCCTTTGCCTTAAAATCAAACCAGCCTAATAATAGATGTTATCAATGCACTTTGTGGCTTTATTTGCCAAAAGATGGCAATATTCAAGCACAGAAAATTTTACAAAGAGTGAAAGCTAGAGGTTGCCACTGCACTTTGACCACTGCCACCTCTGCTCTGTCCTGGAGGGAGGACACTGTCATCATCCAGAGCTGAATTGCATCACTGTCACCAGGGTGCTCTCTGAAGCCATTCAACATGCAAAGCTTTGCCAGCTCCCGTGTCTAAGGGAAGAATTCCATGGGCAGTTTTTCATTAACAGCAAATGTGTTTGAGAAAATTCACTTCTGCTACAAATCTGCATGACTGTGGTGAAATTATATCAAATTACATCCTCAGTCAATTTGGGCTATTATTTGATTTTATAAATTGTATCAAGACAGTATTTCTTTTAAATTAAACCTGAGCATTTCCCATCTCTGTACCTTATTGCTGACAGAATGCTCTCACACAGCAAAGTTTACCTTTCATTTGTTCCTGTGTAATAACCCATTAGGTCTGCTGAGAAATACCACGTTTCTTATGCAATGTCAACACCTACTTCCATTTACTCTTTCTCTTCAGAAAACACAGCATGAATCCCAGATGCTGCAGCATGCTGGTGTCCTTGACCCATTGGAGTGCTAAGAGAAAGTAATTAAAGGGAACAAATTGATGAGTTTTTAAGGCTGGTAAAACATACAGCTTTTTGCTTTCTTTGTCTCTATTGCAGTGGTGAAGTTCATTAGGCAAAGGGAGGTTGAAGGATTCCCAGGTGGGTCACAGACTCTCTGTTGGTACTTCCCAAAGGCCAGAAGTCTGAATAAGTTTAGGAGTGCTAAGTTTCATATTTTAAATTTACTTTTTATAGTTTGAATCAAACAGACTTCAGAGATTTCTGCTGTTGCTAAATAATTTTCTCTGTTTGGAGAGACGATAGGCAAGGTTAAACAGGAATATCTCATCTAACATTTTTATCTAGGATGTTTACCAACTGAATCTGCCAGCAATTTGTTTTCATCTTTAACTCCTATCTTCAGATAAAATTCAGATAAAATTCCACAGTATTTTTTGTGGACTGTATCAAAGTCATGAGATGCATTTCAGATACTTGAATAATTCAGGCACTGATGCATGCTACAGCTCATATTTCCCTGATATAATAACACAGACGTTATGCTGAGTTTTAAATTATTTATTCCCATGTGTTAATAAAACAATGATTCTGAAAAACTCTTTCAGTCTCCTTTAGTGAAATCTAAAGGAGTACTCTTCAAAGTTTTCACAGTAATCATCTGCCAATGTCTGCAAATAAATTTGATGCAAACACATGGTTTGGGGGTTTCTTTAAAAAGATACTCTTGCTTCAAGTAAGACTGATGACTGGTATGAGGTAACTTCCAGAAGTTGCAAAACACAGTTTCACCTAGAATTAATGTTTCTGGTTTTGGTATCTTCCTTTATTTCATTTTTTGCTAAAGAAATAGAGCAGGGGCTCAAAAATGCCCAGGTATTTTGAACTTTGAAATTGCTGTATGAGATCTGGGGAATCTTATTGGACCCCCAAAAAAGCATTAAATCCCCTTAGGTCCTTCCCATCACAAGGGTATTCAAAACAACCACAAAAGCTGTATTAAGTGTTCCTGGTTTTTATGTGCTGAAATGGATTTATGCCTTTCTGATTTCTTTCTAACAGGTTCTTTAGGCTGCTGGTGCTCAGCTGAATGACCAGATCGGAGTGGAGGGGCCTGGGTGAGCTGCTGCCAGGAGGACATCAGGAAGATAGCAGTGGTAAGATATGAGCCTCCTTGTAAAAACGGGAGCTGCAGAGGTGGGAGGGTACAAGGGGTCTCAGGGGCTCATACTGGAACTGAAATAACTGTAGAAATTATTGAATGAGGGAAAAGAAGGTTAGTTTTGACTTTGTCTTAGGTGAGAGTGTTTTGTTGGAGAACTACAATATGCCATGCTGGGAAGCTTGGGAAGTGGAACAGAGGAAGCAATTTCTGGAGGCAGAGGAGTTAAGGTAAGTCCTGGGGATTTTTATATAGTGAGAGGCCGCATGAATCAAATAAGCCCTGAGAACTGCCAAATACCAGGTAGCAGTGAACAAAACTCATAGGTATGGACTCAGAGATCAGGGAAAACAGGGTACAGCTGGAAAGTTGCCCTCTTCATCTGGGGGTTACATCTGGGAAGTTGCTTGCTTTATCTAGGTGCTATGGGTGAAGCAGGATGCTGTGGGAACTCATTTCTGCCTTGCCATGCTGGTGGCAGGAGCAGCATGGTCAATTCTCCTTTATGGCTGTATCTTGCATGTCCTTGTCCCACAGAGGGCTTCACCTGGCACATGCAGTTCCAGGCAAAGACTTGCTGTTTGTTTGGGTGAGATGTGTTATTGAGACTTTGGATTGTGGACAGTGGATTGTGGGCAGTTGACTCTACAGAATGCTCCGTCTTGCATGTTAGAGATCTCCTATTGCAAACCCCTAACTCTGCAGAAATATGGCACTTCTGACCTGACCTCCTGCCATGTGTGCACCAAGAGGGTCTTGAAGCTCAGTGATAACTGAGATAACAAGTGATGTGCCAGAAAAGGTAATAGAATAAGGATGGAGACTGTCAGTTGTAAATATTTTGCGTAGTGAATTAATATTGCAGATTTGTCTATTATAAAACTAACTCTAACTACAGCTATGGAGGAGAGCACTGTTACAGCTGACCAACAGATATTCCCCATACATAACGCTGATCAAAGGGGGTTTAAGCTTTAGTGCGTAAACTAAAACAGCTGGTGTGTAGGCACTTGATTAAGCAACACTTGGGTACTTTACTCAGGTTAACTTAACAGGTGTTTGAGGAGGGTGACCTGTGCAACTTTCTCCAAAGTCACTCCCTAAGTCAGCCAGGAAATTCAGAGCAGGCCCCAGGAGTCTTCTCCACTTGGCCCAAGCAATGTCATTTACACCCTGCTCGGGATTTGTTCTAAATTAAGTGCTAGAAATTTTATATTTATATTATACCATTTATGTTTTTAATATGATTTAAAAGCTGGAATGTTATTTCCACTGAAGACTGGGGTTGAAAAGTCCCTTAAGCACTGAATCAGTTAACGTTCAACAAAATTTATGTCCTGAAGAAGTATCAAATTGCGTCAATTTAATTCCCAGGTCACTGGATTTCTCCTGGTTCTACCAAAGTAGCACAGACTGTGTTTTTAGAATTTTCTCTAGTTCATTTGCTCATTAGTTTATTTTGGATTTGAGCCTGCAAAAATCCCTGTGGAACATGAACTTGGATTGCACAGCTTTCTATATTAAAATTCTGCTCTTTTTAGGACAGGTAAAATGAAGCCGTTAATCATGTACCTTAGGACACATCAGTAAATGTAATATTTAATATGCACATCTTCCTATGCAATTACATTGAAAATTATGTGTACTTAAAGACCCTCATAAAACTGGTAGAGGAGAGAGTTGCTTTATGCCAGTAGGACATGGGAGGACATAAATACTTTGAAGTGAAATCTCGAACAGACTACAGATGTAGTGCAATGGGCTTATTTCCCTGGAGGACCAGTGGCCATTAACCCAAATTGCAGAGTTTTTTCTGTAGTCCCCAGAGCTGCAGTATTAATGCACCTTTTGGTTTACCCCCTCAGGTTCTCCTGGTGCTGGCTGGGAGGTGCAGAATTTGTCCTTCAGCTGCTTAATGCTGTTTAAACAGTTGCTTCAGGCACAGCACATTAAAGAAGTGCTCATCTAGGACAAGAGGTAATGGCTTCACACTGACAGAGGGCAGGTTCAGGTTGGGTATTGGGAAGAAATCTGTACTGTGAGGGGGCACTCTGGTTGCCCCAAGAAGCTGTGACTGCCCCATCCCTGGAAGTGTTCAAGGCCAGGTTGGACAGGGTTTGGAGCAACCTGGGATAGTGGCTTGGGGCAACCTGGAAGGTGTCCCTGCCCATGGCAGGAGGTTGGAATGAGATGATCTTTGAGGTCCCTTTCAAACCAAACCATCCTGTGATTCAATCTGTTAAGCACCATCACCATTAATTTATCTCCTCTTTCTTTCTACTGGCTCCATTTTCCACATCATCCTCTAAGTGGACTAAGGATAGTGAAAGATGTGAGTTTCAGAAACATGTATAAATGGACATTTGAAAGCCATCTGGGATTTTTATCTCCTCCTTGCACTTGATACCTTATTTTTTCTCGCTCTTCCACAGTAACAGAAATACTAGAGAAAGAAATAACACTCACTCATCATGACCACATACAACGTGCCTGGCTATATCCCTCACATTGTAGGAAATATAAGCATATAAGGAAAAAAACCTGCCTGGACTGTGGTTATTTCCAGTGGGCAGTGATGCATTTCAGCCAGCCCTAATAAGGGTCTGGACCCTGGTGGGATCGCATTTCTACTTTTCCTGTAAATAGGAAACTTAGGGAGTTCTAACTTTTTTTTCCTAACAAATTCAAAAATCTGCAGTCATATTTCAGTAAGGAAAGCATTTTAGGTTAAATTTTAAAGGAGAAAGCCTTTAAATCCATTTCTATTGCATTGTTTGGAAAAGTCTGAAGTCAAGACTTCAGGCATTTTTCTAGCAGTGAAATCTTATAAAGACTGTGCCTCATTCTCTAACTTTTTCCTTTCTGTTTAATTCTATAACACTGAATGTTAAGTAAAGGAATTGTTAAATTTGAGTGTTGGGACCCTGTCTATGAGTTTTGTGGCATTTTGCAGTAAATCAGTAAATTGACCTGGGGGTTCGCAAGTGTGGCTTGGTGGAAAAAGTGACCAAAGAATCTAACAGTCAGATCTTCAGGAGTTCTACAAGACGTTCTTGTGGCCAAGGACAGACCTTATAAAAATAGAAAGGATGATTGTAATTGAGGTGTCAAAGACAAACAGAGAATTGCAGCTCTATCAAGTATTAAATTCCTACTCTCTGTCTAGTCTGTACAGGGGTTTGGATGTGTATTTAGGTGAAAGATTTTCACATGTAAATCACAAAATTAACCATTTTTCAAATTTTGAATACATTTTGGAGCGCTCAGGGAACACTAAAACCCATGGGACAGCTCAGTGTGGATTAAATCCTACAGGCCCATATGTAGTGACAGGAGTCTATGGAAGGATGATTTAATAGAAGAGGTCTTGGATTAGGATTTGTAGACTAAATTTTTAGCTCAGCCACACACCTCATGTCCAGTCAGTCTGTTCCCTTCTTGCTAAAATAGGATGGATGTTTCCATTTGGCAGGGGTGGTATTAAGAGAATAAATAGAATAACTGTGAGTGTCTCAGATGCTGGTGATACAAAATATCCAGCTGTTTGTGAAGAGAGTTGAAGTCACTAAAACAAAAAAGTTTTCACCTTCTGTCTTTAATTTCACTATATGCAATGAAAAGGAGTATTTGAATGATACTCTTAACGGGAAGACAATTATATTGTTTGTTTTTCCACCTCTCTCTTAATTTTACTTTTTTTTTTAACATTCATATATAGAAAAAACCCCAATGGAAATATGCAATATCTGTTACTTTTTGAAAGTACATCTTGTTTGGCAGGTGTGTGTAAAAACTTTGATTTGGTGGAAGGTGTAAAGATTGCTTTCTCTGCCTGGGTTGGCTGATGCTCTACACCCACCTGAACCTCACTCAAGTGGCTGTGATGAGGGGAGGAGGCAGCTGTATTCTGCTTGGCTTTGGGAGTAAAACCCACTTCCCTGGGTGCCTCTCAGTTGTTTAGTATTTGAGGTTTTCTCCACAGGGCTCTGATTTTTCAGTGTTACTCTTAGTCCTTAAGTAACTCTTCATGCATTTTCAACTCTGCTACCTTACTTTCCACATGCTAATGAAACTTGGGCTGTTTGTCACCTAACCAAACTTTATAACATCTATGTGTTTAATGAGTAGTACTGCCAGTCTTAACTGTTGAGTATGGCTGGATGATGAAAAAACTTTCTGAATAAGGTATATACAAGTCAAAGCTGTGCTTCAGCATGGTGCAATTAAATCCAAATGGTCTATAGTTTTCCCAGACAACAATAAACTTCTCTTAGTTTTTGAATGTCCATCTCAAACAGAGAAAGTTGAGGAAACCAAAAACTAATCACAGTCAAGGAACTGGCTTTAAAATTCATGTTCAGCCTTGTACAGAGAGCTGTACACCATGGCAGATGATTGGAAGATGGAGGTTTAATGCAAGTGAAGGGTCTGGTGACCACCTGGTGACCATCTGGTGACTTGTGACCATCTTATGGTTTCTTTTATGCCATTTCAGACCAAATCCCATTATCCCCTAATCTTACCTGTTTTATAACCTGCCACAAAATTTTTGAACTTGAGATGCTCCAGATGATACTGACCTGGCATCCCAGCTATGGTGGCTGTGGTCGGGTGCCTGACCTGGAATGCTGTCCTGATCTGGCCAGGACAGTCAGAACTATAAAAGATGAGATGGTATCATTCCTGAGAAATTCCATAAAGAAAAGATGAAAACAGAGGTGAAAGGCTGTTCAGGATAGCTGAAAGGAAAGGAGCAGGACAGGCACTTTTTGATTGGATTTCCTACCTAAACATATAGTGAAGGCTTCACAAGCTCATAAAATGGTGTCTTAAAATATAATCTCTTCAGGAAAGAGAAATAGATGGAGGGGGTTTCTCTGTGATAGTAAATCAGGCTGGTGACAAGAGCCAGCAGGTCCCAGATCAGTTGGGCAGGAGTTGAATTTCCTTTTGGAGCCCAACTTCAAGCACCGAGGGACATGTTCAAAGATGCAGCTATGCTCCTAACTGAGATTTGTGGCTTCGAAAATGTCCTTCCTAAATTTCAGTGCAACCTCCCTGCTCTTGGTAGATCATGAGACACTTTATAGTCTCCTTTTATGTTTACCTTCAGGTAAACATGGGGGAGAAACACCTTTCATTGCTGCAGATTACAGTGAAATGAGGCCATGGGATACTCAAGGCTTATAACCAGGATTTCTGACTGATAGTTCCAAGAAGTTCATTACAATAACAGGATATCATCATCAACTGATGAGGGATATACATGAACTGAGCTGGTCAATGGGGCATCCAGGTCCTCCCCTACTCATGGCATCCCTGACTCACCTGCACCTGGGAGGCTGAATGGCTCTGGAAAACTTATGGCTGATGACTTACTGAGAAGGACAGATATAGCTGACAAAAGTTAGGATACTTGGCTTTATTGCATATAATTTAAGTTTTGTTTTGTTTTGTTTTGTTTTGTTTTGTTCCATCCTGATAGGACTTAACTCCCTCTAAAACATTAAATATGCATATAAACATTATTGAAATAAAGTTGCTATATTTAGCAATTCCCTCCATCCCCCATTTTTTTCCAAGATGAAATGTTAGAGAACCTGTAAAGAATTTACTCAACAGTTTTATGTTATGAAAACATACCGAAGAGTTTTCAGCCCCCAAACAGGCAAAGTTCCAAGCTAAAGAAGATAAAACAGACACAAAGTAATTATTAATATTCAGATTTGCCTGTCAGACAGTAAATAAAGATAGTAATACTGAACATGGATTTTCCTATATCAAGTAGCTGCATCGCCTCTGTTGTATGGTTAGACACAGTGATCTCAAGGGTCTTTTTAACCTCTGTCATTCTATATAAACATATGAAAAACAATATAAAGGAAAAAGCAAGAGAAACTCACTTTATTTTTATTAACACTTGGATAATTCTAGATTAAAAGAAAAAAACCAATATAAACATC
Source organism: Gymnorhina tibicen (assembly GCA_013399875.1). Classification (NCBI taxonomy): domain Eukaryota; kingdom Metazoa; phylum Chordata; class Aves; order Passeriformes; family Artamidae; genus Gymnorhina; species Gymnorhina tibicen. The sequence continues at coordinate 993,239 of VXAZ01001525.1, forward strand.
TTCTAGAGTGTGCTATTTCCCGAGAGAAATCTATAACCCGTTGACCTCAAAAAACCATCCTCAACATCTTTTGGCTTTGGTTTGATGATTTCCTGTACCAGCTCAACATAGAAAAGATCAATTAGCAAGAGTTGTGGTTGATGAAGTTCAAATTGATGGAGCACACCTGACCAGCATAGCCCCAAACCCGCTCTTCATTTTCAAGAATGATGCCATTCCCTCTGCAGTTACAGCTCCACAGTGCTGCCAACAGGAGTTAATTGCAGATGTGAAGGACTGTCCGAACTATAAGAGATGAAAGATTACTACAGAACCTCATGGGGTTTAAATTGAGGAAGTTTTAGTTGCAGGAAAACCTCTTAATGACTGGTATCAAGTAACACGTGGTCTTGGAGTTGTCAATAAGAGGCATCCAAGCTCCCTTTTGGGAATATTCTGAAAAGCCCCTAATTGTTGATGAGGAACAGTGGTAGGTCTTTTTATTAAAGTGGTTAAAGAAATCTTATGATACAGAAATTTCCCATTTGATACGAGTCCTTCTGTGATTATTGTAAGAGCAACTATTTATTGGACTGACAGGGGTTTGGTACTTTAGGGATTGCAGCACTTGAACCCAGACCTCCTGTATTGCATTGAGAGTGGTAATCACCAGGCCACAGCGTGGATATTGCCCCCTTTTCTGTCTCTATTCCTCCTTCTACTGCTTGTCTCAAAATGTCTTGTTTCAATTACAATGCAAATTAAAATCCATTTCCATTTATGAAATGAATCTTTGTTTTCCAGACAGTCTTAATCAAAACCCCAAGCCAGGCTCTGTTTCTCTAGTTCTCTTTGGGGCTGATTTCAGTTGTCTTTAAGGCAACTTGCTATGATTGCAAAGAGCCCTCAAAGCACTGGATATTTCAAACACCATTTAAACTTGCTAGAAGACCAGAATGTTTGAAAGGCTTTAGCAGTTTTATCCAAGCCTTCTGTGGTTGAATTAGGTGCCCTTGAATTACACACATTTACCATAGACCCTCACTAAAAATATGAGATGTTTCTTGGATTTTCTCCAGAGACTTCACTCACTAGGAATACTAAGTTTCCTGTATATAGCTCTGAGTTTTCTCTTCTGTCTTCCTGTAAGTTTACTCCTTATCTGCAGTTTTGCCACTATTCAAGTTAATGTCAGCTGCTGACACCATGACTTTCCCAGGTTTGAGGAGAGGAAGCAGTGTTGGTCTCCCGCCCCAGATCCACCATTTTGATGCACAATTAAGCAAAGCTCAGACTGGAAATTATTTCAGAGAAGCATGTTGGAAAACATGGCAAGAAGGAGACGGCTCAGCCCCTCGGTTCCCTCCAGCCACGGAGTGACAGTTTCAACAGTGAACTTAATCCCTGTTTAATCCAGTCTTCCCAAGTTAAATATTTATTTTGATCTTTAAAGAGAAAAATATGTCATTTTCTCCAATTCTTTCTGTTATCTGGAGATGAAGCCCTTCATATGTCAGAAGGCCTCTATCACCTATTGTTGCATTTTCCATCTTCCTTCTGTGGCCAACTTTTCTCACCCTCTTCCTTTTGTTAGTGTCTACCTGGAAGAAGCTGCTTCAGCAGATCTGTTATAAACTGTAATCAGGATAGCACATATAAAACTCTAAAATGGGTGTATTTCTAAAATAATGGTGTTTGCCTACATCTTAAGGAAATTAACTGTTTGTGATGTTGCAAGTGGCAAATAATTTCCCTGTCTAAGGAGGATAGCTCACCTTTCAAGCTGGAGAATCACTTCTACTGCCACTGAACTCTTGTAGAATTTGGATCCAGACGCAATGCTGATGCAAGTTATAGCTGGCAATTTTCATGTTTTGCTTATGTAAAGACTATGAAAATAAATTTGGTTTACTGTTTCCTTTGTGTGTGTGTGTGTGTGTGTGTGTGTGTGTGTGTGTGTGTGTGTGGTTTCTCTTTTTTGGACTTTTTTATTCCTCTGTGGTTCTTTTTCTGTTTTCCCTTTTCTTTCTTGTCTCTGTTAAACCAAAAGAGAAGGACATAAAATATTTTCTCTGAGTTCTCCTTCACATTGCAGTTGCTGATTTGTCCTCAGCTTGGGTATTCATCAGGATTTCCACCTGTCCTGTTCAGATTAAATGCATAGCAGAAAAAACCTGAATATATATGTATGAAATTAACATATAATAATATAATATATTGCCATGGATTAACCATCAGTATAGAAGTACTGGTAGTTAATCCATGGAAAACAGTGGTGCTGAAGTTCTTCTGTGCTGTGCACTAGGCCAAAACCTAGTGGTACTCAAGAGTGTTCCCAGGTAAACCACACCAAGGGAGCTGTAGAAATGATGCTGTGTTGTTCACCAGTGGCTTCTTTTGTCAGATTTATTTTCTTTTCCCCACCTTGCTGCCATGATTATGGAAATTATGCTGAGGGAGCAGTAACACTGCTTTCTGGTCAAGAGAGGTTGGATTTGCACTTAAAAGCTGAAGGGAAAAAACCTCCTTAACAGTTACTAGTTCTTTTACAGGTCTAGAATTAAAAATAAGCAGGAACCAGAATAATATTCTGCTCTAGTTGGAGTCAAGGCTTTTATTTCTTGAAAAAAAAAATTAAAATGTCCATAATATGATGCTTAGGATTTGAGGGGTTGTTCATGAGTAATCTGCTCTCCACCATAGGCAGCTGCATTTTGTATTGAACTTTTCCTCAGACAATTGCACAGGTGAAAATGAACCCTGTATTTACCATATCTGGCCGAACTATCTGCATGTTCATGGCATTGATATGGTTTTGACCTCAGACTGCAGGCTGGAGTTTGTTATTTAGAGGCATGTCAGTACAGTGACATTTAGATTTGACTTGCTTTGGTCACTTTGTGCTCTTTATTGATCAAACCTGCTGTACTGTGGATAGGTTAGCCTGCTAAGCTATATATTGTATTAATACTCGTGATAAGAGAGCATCCATTGGTGCTATTACTGATATACATCTTTAGCCCATTAAAATGCAAATTTTAAGGTGTGCAGCAGATAGAAATCTCTGCAACTTAAAGCACTGAAAAGGCTGGCTAATTATGACTCCAACTATTTTTCAGATAAGTGAGCAGTAAGTCATTATAAAATTCATAATATGAATCCTTTTATTTCCCTTGTCCCCTGACTATTGAGCTGCAGATAATCTCATTAGGCAGTCTCAGTTTCCAGAATGAGTGCCCAAGGGTTTATTCATTATTCTAAATTTGAAAGCAAATAGAGCTACGAAAACCAACCGATAGTTCCTATTATTTGACTAAAGCTACATAAATATATGCAGCCCCAAGATGTGTAATTTATATCAACAAGACCAAAGATCAAGGATTTTCTTATCATATAACTATCAGATGCCTCTTCAGTTTGCAGAGATGATTTTTGGGTAGTCCTGTTTCTGGTATCTTCTATTTCAAGGCTCAGCAAGTACTTAGAGATTTATGCCATTAAATATGACTCAAGGACAGATCTGGCCTCTTTGCCAGCATAATGCTGCCCTTAGAGGACAGATATTTTAGAAGTTGCCTAAAATCCTTTCATACACCAGCACCACTGGTCTCCCAGGAAATTCCTCCCCTGAGCACTTAACTCTGGTGAACCATTACACCACTGCAAACATGCTAGCAAAAGAATATGTTTTTATCATAATACAGTCGGAAATTTCCAGGATCATTTGTGCAATGGCATTTATATATGCTTGAGCCTGAACGTCAATTTTTATATGTGTGAATACTCAGCAGGCAAAGTGTGCTATAGATTTCACTCCATCTGAATTTACTTTCCCACTGAAGCGTCTCTTGATCTGGTTGTCTGGTATTTTTATAGTTATTCCTGTTTGAACACAGACAGCCCCATTGTGTTGCAGTCTACAGAATGAATGCAGTTGCTGTGATTAAATAAAGATACAGGAACAATTCAACCTTCTACTTCACAACTTATGATCTTCCCCTTTAATATGACACTTACGATGACCATTTTTCTCATTTTCCCATGTTTCAACTCTTTTGGCCAGGCGATTAACTGTGTGTGTGTTAAGTCAGACATAAGCTCTCAGCAATATGGCAGAGCAGCTTTGTAATAAAGCAGGTCTCAGTATTTGCTCCAAACTGAAGAGAAAACTTTTCTTTGAGTTAAAGTTTAGTTAACTTTCCTCATGTCGATTTTTCTTTGACTCTATTTGAAGAGTCCACCTCCAGCTGGCTTTTGAGACACAACCAAGATCTTTGAAAGATCAGCAGCTACATTAAAGGAAGAACAGAGAGCAGTGCCAATGCAGCAGGTTAAACAGGAAAGTCAGTGTCAGGGGCTTTAATTACAAAAATGACACTGTATGCCTGCACTGATGTACTTTGTGATAGCTGTATGCAGCGCTGGAGAAAGGCAAACCAGATAACCTCTGCATAGGGTGCAAACAGGGAGAGATTTATAAATGGCACTTCTTGTTCCAGCTCCTGCTGACTTTAGGGCACAGAAGGAAGCAGTCCTGAACCCCTTTTCAGTGGGGACTGAGGACCATCTATCATCAGTGTGGGTTTGGGGTCCTCTCCCACAAAAATATTCTCTGCCACTGGGATTCAGTGAGAGCTGGAAGGCAGCAGGCGAGTGCTCCTCAGCCACAAAACATTTGAACTCCTCTCAAAAGGCAAATTCAGTTCCACGATCTTGGAAAAGGGGCTCTTTAGCTCATTTGAGGTATGGGGGACTGGAGGGGAAAAAGGAGAGTTTCTCTGTTAAAAAAAAATATGTTCTGGTTTTGAGGCATTTTCTAAATGTAATTGGACAAGTGCAGCTCCCTCAGCGGCTGCTGCTGGAGACTTTACAAGCAGAGAACTAAACACTTTTTGCAAGATCCCCTTCCATGCACAGAGCTGCTGGCCTGCCTGCAGGGCCCTGTGTCCTGGCCTTCCAGGGTACCTTATATAATGGGGATTTTTACTTTTAAGCTATCAAGTAACAGAATAGAAGTCTGGGCAGCAAATGCTTTTGCAAATTAAAAAACAAAGGTGTGTGGGGGTAAACCCATCCAGACCTCAACACTGCTTATGCATGGGTGAGTTGTTCCACAGTTTGTTCATGGCCATTGCCTGGAGCCTCTGCCTGCTGGAGTGTGTGGGCTGGAACCAGTTCAGGATCTCTCCCTTCACTGGTTTTTGGGAGCATTTGACTTTCAGATTTGAAGTGCCTGGCTTGAATCCTGCTTTCTGAGACAAGCCTTTGGCATCGAGTCATTCTGGGGTGTGGGTGGTATTTCTCTTTGTGTTAAGCTACAGTGGAAGGGAGACAAGCTAATGCAGACAAAATTGGCTTTTTCTGCCCCTGGCCACTTCAGATCAATGAGAAGGCCTATGGAAACCCTCAGCCTGGAGAAAATAAAGAAAAAACGAAGGGAAAAAAGAAAACCTTTCTCCCGAGTGATCGTTTAAATACCTCTGACAGCCTTGGAAATGGAATTTCACTTTCTCCTCCACAATACCAGATTGTTTACTCTTATCTGCAAGCTTGTCTTCACTAGTTTTTCATATTCAGTTAATTGACTGATTGCTGCAAGATTGTTAGTTACCACAACTGCAAATCTGCCTGGGTGCTCCCCTAACAGTAGTTCTGTTACCCTGAGTCATGTCCCATGTTAACTCTGGAAAAGTATTTGAAAAGAAAAACCTGCAGTATCTTTCTACCTGTTGGTCTGTGTCTGTATAATATCCACAAACAATCTCTAGATGTAGCAAATATTCAGGCCAAATTTGTGGTGGAGGAAGTAAAGGTGACCTTTCCTATTAAGCAAAGCCTTTGTAATTTTAGTAACTGAGGTAAACCTTCGCAGGACTCAAGTAACACGTTAAAATACTGATTCCCACAGAGGAGATTGTCTGAATGTATGCTGAATACAGCACAGGCAGCAGACTGTGGAGGAGCATCTTTAAATTAAAACTGTAAGTTTAACTATGTCTTAGCAGAAAGCAATTACCCAGGCTGAAATTTGACCCAGCCATCAGAATTAATACACCATCATTCTTGAAGAAAAGGCCTTTGGATATTTAGATTTCATAAGCAGATAGAGGACTGGGTTTATATCTCAGGCAAAAAAGACAAATAGTAAATAAGTATAGCTCTCGCAGTTGGCTTATTACAGAAAACTATTAAGATGTCATCCTTTGTATGGCTAGTGCCACATTTCCCATCACCTCTCTGGCACTTTACAGCATGATTGCAGATGTGGTTAACACCTTTGCCCGTACAGCTATGATGTTTGCAGGCATAATATAAAACATCTTGCCCATAAAACTTTTTTTCTCTTATATAATTTGTTGTGCCTGCATACTGGTATATATTTTTATTCCATCTTTTACATATAAATGAGTTTTATTGAATAAATGTTGCCACTGTCCATTCTCCACACCATATTTTAGCTCCGTAACTTTAGTGAGTTTATGATTTTTCTTCGATTCTATTGCAGTAACAAGTTTGTTTATTGCTTTTTAAATCTCCTGCACTGACACTGTGTAAAATTAAGGACATGGTTAAATTCTTTATCGTTTCAGAGTGTTTTTAAAATTTCACATTTCCATAAAATTGGATGATTGGTGTCACAAATCAAACCCAAGACACCATGGCTAGATAGGTCTGAGCTTGTGGCAAGTTGCCACACTTTTAGTGAGAGGATTGAAATACTGTATAAGCATTTTCATCTAGTTTTATTGTTTTTCCTTTTGTTTTACAAGTCCATGTAAATCCAAGCTGAGAATCAGTGGAGGTGTGTGGCTGGCCATATTTGAAGATTTTCTAAGTAAACCAACTTCTTTTCCTCTTGGAAGGCAGAGGATGTTTGGGTGTATATGAAACATTAATGCCAAGGCAGTGTGGATTTGAACAGGCTCGTCAGTTCCTATTATTGACAGAAACTAATTACACAGCCCAGTCTCAGGGCTAATACATGCACAAATAATGTAACTATAACAAGAGAGGTCTGCAAACATTCAAATTAAAATGAAAAACCACAGGTCCTAATCCTCCTCTTCCTTAAATCAACAGGAGCTTTGCCTTTTGGTGTGACAGGTTGTAGTGGTATCTGTAAACCAGCAAGAGCTCTGAAAAGTGATGGGGATTACTTTGTTCTCTGGCTGGTAGAGCTCAGGATGGGACTGGAGCAAAGTGGGGTGGAATGGGCTGGGCAGAGCCCTTGTGTGCTGTTGAGGTCAATCCAATATCATACTGGGGGCAAGGTCACATATTCAGAGAAGTGTTGTGCTACTTTCAAGTGTCCTATGCTGGAGGCTACTAGGCTTTATAGACCACTTCCAGGATCTTTGTATCATCAAGGTTTAATATAAAGTTAATTAAAATGTGATTTATCACAAATTTCCTAATGTAGAAAGGTTTGGGGTTTTTTTAATAGTGCCATAGTGACTAAAACTATACTTGTATGTGCAAGCACAGGAATGTATTTGTGTTCTGTGTGTATCTCAGGTTTTAATGGGGAGACTTGTAACAGTCAAAATGTTAATTATTACAGGAAAATCCAAGACTAAGGCAAGTAAAGACTTTCAAACAGCCTTTTCAATAATGTAATGAACACATATTTTTCCTTTTTAATTTTTGGTCTATGAAATGGGGGATGTGTCCATCCCTTTGACTGCAGCACTGGTGATACTTTTCAGCTTATAAAAAGGTTCTTGTGGCTATTTGGCTCCATTTCGTTTGTGCTCTCTTCCGGGCACAGAAATGCTCTTCTCTGCTCAAGGTGGTTATTGAGCTCCTCTCGTACTCTATAGCCTTTCCTACAAAACTTTACATTATAGTGTCAAGAGAGAGGACATCAGATAAAAAATTAATCACAGCCCCTACATTCCCAAGTAATTCAGTGTATTAAGGAAATAGAGGAATTTCCATGGGACTGAAATGGCAAGTAAATACCCAGTGAAACTACTGGCAGGACTCCCACTGCCTCAAACAGTGGGAGAGCCTGACCATAACTCAGGCACCGCTAAATTACCACTGCTGTTCCAGGGAAGGTTAGTGAGGTTAGTTATTGCCAGCACAGTAATAGGGAGGAATTCAGGGGCAGGAGGGATGTTCCAGGGTGAGAGGAAATAGTAGAATGAGTGAGTCCTTCTCCCAAGGCCAGGGTATGAACAAGCAACATGCGGCTTGGGACCTGATTCCCCACTGCTGCAATCTGATGGAGATGGGAAAACAAATTAACTCCAGCAACAAGGTGGAGATGAGTTTCTTCTTCTGCCTCCCCAGAGCATGAGAGAACCAGGACCCGAACGGTAGCAAGGCTGGCTTATATCTGCTTCCTGTGTGAACGCTAATTCTGTCAAAGCAATACTGGGAGTTTTTTCGGTGCCGAGCTTGGTTTTGTTTTTTCTGTGCCTTAGCTTCAAAAATAAAGGCACTACATTAAACACCTATAGGTTGGATTCAGGTCTTTAAAATGAAACAAAGTGCATTTAAAAGCTTTGCTTAAAAAAGAAAAAAGAAAATATAGATGCTATTTTGTTCTTTTATATCACCCCTCTTGCTGCACTATCTGCATTTCTTTCAGTAGCTTTTTAAGTGTTGTGGCTAACATCTGACACGTGTTTCATTCTTTCTGTCATTCAGTATTTCAAAACCAACAGTAAATTCTTTGCATAATGTATGGGCTGCTTTTCTTGGAGGAAAATTGTGCTGTGCTTCAGGCACCAGGCTCTGCCTGTGCTCAGGGATACAGCCCTGCTTGCAAACCCAAGCTGCTGCTCCCCGGTGAAGTGTTTCATGTCTAAAAATGTGGAGATGTTTTATGAGGTCCACACTCAGACTATGATCTCAACTGCTCCCCAGCTGCTTCTTTTGGTGTTTTTCCTAGAGATAAAGGTGTGTCTGAAGCCCTTGCAGGCAGATCCCAGTGAGCTGAGAGGTTGCTCAGCCTGGCTAGCAGTGACTGCAGGAAGCTCAGGGAAATCTTTCCCAAGAATTCTTTCCCAGGAAATCTGCTGGGAATATAATTAGGTGGTGAGTCCAGGGTGAGTTGCATGCTGCTACAGTCAGCCTAGTTTAACTAAATAGGTTATCTTCAGTGAGTGTAACCCCAGCTTTGGCACTGATGCAGGAATGCACTGAGAGTGCAGCCACATGTAGGGCAGTCAGGGGTATGGGGCTGCAGCAGCATCCCAAGGATTCCTGCACTTGGCTGTATTGTAAGAGGAGAATGACACTGAAATTACTCATACAGAAATGACAGCTGCTGGCAGGATGCTTATTTGCAGTGTGGATGTAACCATATTTTGGAGCTGGCGAATGATGTTAGGTCAAATACTCCAGGGGTCAGGCCTAATTAAGATGTTGGTATCAGATTCCAAACTAATTACACAGGGAAAGCAGGTTCTGTATCATTATGTGCAAGTTGTTGCATACAAAGGTAATGCATACGGGTTCGTGCAGTGGAGGGAGACATGATCCATGATGCAAGCGCTGTGCTGGAGTCAGAGCAGCCACCCAGCCTGAGCTGAGCAGCAAAGGGGCCAAGCAGCCCCGGTCACTCAGAGGTACAAAAGCCAATTGAACAGTGACTTATTTTTGGGAAAGCAGTGGTGTGCCAGAGGATATTCCACGATGTGTCAGCTGCCTTGTTCATTGTAAATAATTCACTCTGTGAATTGTATCTCTGCACTGAGGGCACCCTGCAGCCACCCTGCTGATCATCCCCAGAGCACAGTGGCTGCTGCATCCCACCAGCACCAAAATCACCACAGATTATTGAAACACCTTCTAGGAATCCTTCCTCCAGCTTAGAGCAGCTACTTACATTGTGGTACTGCTACTCCTGTTGTACAATTCCACCAAATATTTTATGTTGAGCCACAACCCAGTTTTTCTGAGAAGCAGCATTTAATAGTTATTCTTGGTCCCATGGACCCCTGTGGCCAGTTCCACTGGACTCATGAATAGGTCTGAACTGGCATTGCTTAAACCAAGCAGCAGACAGCCAGGATAGAAATTATAAGTGTCTCTAAGGATATAAAAGGCTGCTACAAAAAAGGTGGGTATAATTTGTTTACCCTTGTGTCAAGAGGAAACAAGTTCATACTGAAGGAGAGCCTGGTTGGACATTAGGGAACAGCTTTTCTAATGCTGAAGATAGGAAAAGGTGGGAATAGTGCTAAAACAAGACATCGCCCTCTCCATGCAGTACATTTTAAAAGGCTTCAAAACTAGGTTAGACAAACATCTGGGACTATAAGCCTGTGACAGCCATGGAGACAGTCTTCCTATTGCAACTCTTCCTCCTGATCTGTGGCTTTCCCTGCCGCAGTCTTACAAGCCCCACATCCTTACATAAAATTCTCATAGCTCATCTTTGTAAATAACTAACAAGGGTTTAAAAGGGCAGTTGTGTAAGGGTCTTGCCTACAGGCTGTGGTACAGAACGAGACTGCTCAAATCCTAATGACATCTCATTTTAGCCAACTAATTTCTCCTCAGGCCAGTCAAATTCTGGAGTTACTGAATAACGTATTTGAGCTCTCTGTGCTTCAGAGTTTCCTGGAAGAGAAGACAGCTATGTACAAATGGAAAGCAGGACACCGCGTCCTGGTTTCACAGAGGCAGCCCCTGTCACTGAGTGTGCTGTCCCTGTTGGTTTTCATCAGGGCATTAGAATGACCCAATTTTCCCCTGCTTTGCTGTTATCCTCTATTGCTTATAGGAATTGGTGATATTTAAAGTCATCCTTCTTTGAAGAATGTCAACTGCTAAGATGTCAGGACAGGTAGGGTGAAATTGCTGACAGAGAAAAGCATCCAAAAATCTACAGTTTCTGGACTAAGCGATGCAAGTTTCTGTAGATAGGCTGCTTGGCTCATGTCCATGACATGATGCACAGGGCTCACTGCTTTCCAGGAGAAACAGTGAGTGAACAGGCAAAGGGTTTGGGGAGGTGGCAGCCAAAATAAAGATGTAGGTAACAACAGAGGTTGTCACCATTACATCTTCAGACCTCATCTAATACAAGGAAAAAACCCTGATACTAACACAGCATAATAAATGCAATATAATCAAATGCTATTACGATCTAGGTCTGTTTGAAATTCAAATGTTTTGTACTGAAGTTCACTTTATGTATGCCTCTAAATAAAGTTAATGTGTTCCCTACTTCCCCTTCCCCCTTACTCCTGTATCTTAATGAATAACAGGCTTAATCACTCCAGTATCAAGATAGCCTTTTTACAGCCATGCAAATGTTCTTTGGTGTATAATTTGTACATGCTTCACTCATCTATTATCATTGTTCTTTCTAAATGAGAAAATGCAAATTTTGCACCAAGGGCCCCATCTTCACAGCTTACCAAATGTAATTCCTGACAGCAACATGGAGTTGTTTAGCATAATTTTCCTGTTAATAAACTGCCTATTACAGTAATTTAGTTCTTAGTTTCCAAAGACCAAAAGGTATATGACGATTTCCAGTGCCCTCCCAATTAATGTCTCAGTTTATTATTTTGGTATGTCTGGGAAAACAGAAAAATGAGGAGGACTCTGTTATTTAAAGGTAATACCAATGCAATTTCCTTTCAAATATTCAGAAGTTTTTCTTATCTGAGAAGCAAAATGTGATTTTGTGTTTATGCACTCCCCCTTGCATGTGCACATTCACAGGTATAAAACAACTAAAAACAGCATCAGAGATATCTGTATTATATATGAACGTGAGTCAGCTTGAAAAACTACCAAATAAGACTTTGTAAAAGCTCTTAGAAACACCTGCCAGCGATGAAAAACTTTTTTCTTCTCCCAGTGACTTCTATTTGTTGTTCAAATGCTTCCGAAACTCAGATGATTACGCAGTACTTTATTAAAGTCAGTGGGAAATACTGCAAGAGAGAGGGGGAAAGAATATTTAAGGAAATGTTTATAGTCGCTGGGAAAGATTGAGAAGTATTATGTTTAGAAGCAATTATGTTTCGAGCAGCTCTATACATACACTGTTTTCTGTTCAGATCTCAACTTTTCTTATTGAACAGAATTTGCATGAAAACAGAATCCTTGTTTCTTAAAGAGTTTGTCTGCTCTTCCTGCTTATTTCCCATCTGCTCCTAACATCCTCATTTTCCTGATACAACCAAACAATTTCTGAGGCAAGTCAGGCTGATTTTTAATTGAGGAGTGAGAAATATAGAGTATCTTGGGAATTAAAGGTGCTACTTTCAATTCGAGTATCTCAGTAAGTAAATGTGGGAAACAAATGAGTTTGGTTTAGGGAGAAGTTGAAGGAAATAACTGAGGTGGATGGAGCCTTTCCGTTATCTCGCTTTGGATAATGACTTTTCCCGTCCTATTTGGAAGCAGTTCAAGAACTTGTCCTGTGTTTTCTGATCTATTATTTCTTTCAAGAATACACTCACAGACTCTGTGAACAAATTTTGCAAGTTTTGTCTTGGGTAGTTGCAGCTCAGTTAAAAAAAAAAAAACCACCAAAAACTCCCCCCAAAAATCTAAATCTTCAAACCCCAACAAACCAAAAAAAGGCAAGAGAGATTTCACCCTTCCCACACTGTGGGATTTGCAATTGTAAGAACCTGGACTGAGCTTCCTGTTGCCTGCAAGAGGACAGAGGCAGGCAGCAAGTGATTAGACCCCAAATGTAATATTTATTAGACATTCAGGAGTCAGGTTTGGCAAAGAAATTTCCATTATCTGTATAAATACTTGCGCTAAAGTCTGTTCTGGCTTCACCAAACACCTGGAGTGGGCTGTTTCGGAGGACTCAGCGTTGCTGTCACTGGTCTCTATAATGAAAATGAATTGACTCCTGTGGAAGCACAGTTAGGTCAATGCTAAGCTGTTCCTTAAATTCCACCTTCCTGCAAGCTGTGTTCAGAGCACGAAAGCACAGGTAGTGCCATCACCATGTGTCATCTGCCCCATCGCCTCTCAGTGCTGGTGAATGCATCCACCCAGGACCTTCAGCACCTGAACCCAAGCAGCCCCCGTGCCTAAAGAGGTGCCTCTGCCCACTTATTTTGGTAGCCAGCAGAGCAGTTTGCTCACCCAGCTAGCTCAGTGCAAATTCCACATGAGGGGTGTCCTTCATCCAGATGTGGTGGCTGGATCCAGGGTCCTGCAGCATGTGCACAAGCACTGTGAGTTGGGGTTACTTAGCCGGGAGAAGGGAAAGCTGTGGGGAGACCTTGGAGCCCCTTCCAGTACCTGAAGGGACTATGGGAGAGCAGGAGAGGGACTTTAGGCAAGGGCCTGGAGTGACAGGACAAGGAGGCTTCCCACTGCCAGAGGGCATGGTTAGATTAGATCTTAGGAAGAAATCCTTGACTGTGAGGGTAGTGAGGCCCTGGCACAGGTTGCCCAGAGAAGCTGAGAACTCCCCATCCTTGGAAGTGTTCAAGGCCAGGTTAGGTGAGACTTGGAATATCCTTGTCTAGTGGAAGGTGTCCCTGCCCATGGCAGGGGGTGGAAGGAGATGAGCTTTAAGGACCCTTCCAAACTAAAATAAAATTTGATGATTAACACCAGGACAATCTTACACAAGCCAGTGTCTACAGCAAGGCATGCTCTTTGCAGAAAATTGCAAATTTATTTCTTTGAGGAAAAAAATCCAAGTGAGCTTTTTTGGGGACTTTATTCAAACATGGAACACATTACTAAGCTGGTTGCACGTCTTTGATGTTGTTGCTCGGCCAGCTCCTCCCCAGCGCAAAGCCTCAGGCAAGTGCTTCAACAAGAGAGATTCTTCCAATGCTCTGAAAGCTAAATTGAAACTAAGTTACTGCAATTATTAAACTTTAAGAATGTGCAAGTGTATGTGCTAGCTAGGTACTTTTTGATAAGTATATGCTATTAATAGCACTTTAAAAATCCCAGCTCAAGATCTGCAGTATAGGTATTTTTCAAGATATTTTTGACTATTATAAGATTAATGGATACGGGGCAGTTTGAAACTGGTACATTAATTTTAATCACTTATCTCAGTTTGTATTAATGAGAGAGAAGTGGGCAAATCCTACTGAAAGACATGAGAATATATATACTTGATATAACTTAAAGGCATAAGTGGTGATTATGCATTTTGGGTTCAAAAATTCTTGCTAAGCACAGGAAATAACTGACAACGGAATTTATCAGATAGACGCAACAACACACTGGGCAGGGCATTGATATCTGTAACTGTGGCAGTGCCACTTCTCTATTAGGTTAAGCAAATTCTGAAATTAATCTAGGGAGTGAAATAATTGTATTTCTTCCCACTGAAGACCTTCCTATGTGGACACTGGGCTGAGTGCTGGGGTATGTTTGCCTATGTTTTTGCTGTGAGTGCAATGTTATGAGCACGTTATGGGGTTTTTTTCACTCGCTTGAGTGTTTGGTTGGTGCTGAATGACTCAGATCAATCATATCACTTTTCAAGTGCCTTTGGTATAGATTTTATTTATTTTTTTAATTTATAGACTTGAGACTCAGGGCTCTGTGCTATTTCCTTGCTGGCCTTGAAGCTAGCAGGTGCTCTTCTTTTCTAGGCTGACCTCTCTCCTTTGCTCTTACTGAAGCTCATTGCCGTAGCCTGAGGCTGGAAAAGCATGACAAGGGGCTGCCCTGGAACTGGTGTCAGGATATTAAATGGAACAAGGAAAGAGCTTTTTATGGGAGTGACATCCATGTGAATCTGACCAGGGGCACCACCTCTCTGCCCACCCACGTTAGGTCTGTATTTTATCCGCTTGAGGACTAGAACCCCGTGTCAGTCACTGCTAATGATGCCCTAGTGTAGGGCAGGCTGAGGGCTGCTGCCATCCTGCTGGCTTTGTGCTTCCTCATCAGGCAGCCCCAAGGTGATTTAACATGATGGAATGGGATGAGCTCTCATCACTAGGAAGCCTACAAATGTTTGTAGTTATAATTAGGAAATGTTCTAACATTCCTATTAACCTGATTGATGTGAAGTCTTGCTTAGGCAGAAAACTGATTTTTCCCCAAGTGACTGCACTAGAAGATCCATTTAGTTTGAAATGGAACTTAAAAGGAGTGCAAATTACTGATGATCCCTGTAACCAATGAAAAAATTATTAGGTGCATCTTCAAGGGTTTGTAGTGATGGGAGAAACCTGCAAATGAGGATGTGTGTTATGAGAGGGTGACACTTTTTTATCCTATAGGTAGGACCACAGCAGTGTCTGGATGGACATGTGCTCCATCCCACACCAGGCTGTGCCACTAGTCCAAAGCAAAGCTTGCTGACACTGCCCCATCCATACTCACTATCAAATTCAGGACATGTATCCTAAAAGGACAAGATCATTCTAAAATTGTGAGCAGAAGAACCACATAAAAAGCTAGGCTGGCTTTACCAGTGCACTGACACAAGTATGTAATTCAGGACCAGGCTGGTGTTCGTCTGGTGTCAAGCTGCCCTTGCCACCTTGGGTCAATGCTATTTCTGACACCTCTGTACCACCTTCCATGGCACCATGAAGATGTGCCCTTGATGATCTAACAGAGGGATAAAGAAATCTGCTCTTTTAAAAATATAATTCTGAGAGAGAATGGCTGTTTTTCAGAAATAAAATGGTTTCTGTTCAAGGTTTACCCAGTACAAATGCACCAGTGATGCAGCTGTAGCTGTGCTCTGTGGCTTAGCACAATGCAAAGTTTCTGACCTAAAGAAGTGCTTGTGTGCCCAAAAGCATTTTTGTTCTTCAGGTGTATTCACTTCTTTAATAAAAGCTCATAGCTCTCCATGCAAACCTTGCTGCCTAAGCCATGAATTACACTCCTGTGTTCAAAAGGACTCGATATTGACCTTAAAACCCTTGAAAATAAAACCCTGTTCATTTTAGGCAGACTCAAGAAGATATATAGAACCAGGGTGGATCATGCTTCACTTGTACACAGGCAAACAAAGTTCTGTAGTATAATCAAAGGACAAAAAAGAGCTCTAAGCAGAGGCAATAAAGAGCCACAATGACAGTTATTGGACACCACTTTATCCCATGATTATTTATGTATTAGTTGAAGCCACAATAATGTTAAAGTCACCCTCACTAAACATACAACACTTTGTATTTTGACAGCACTTCATAAACATTAATGAATTAAGCTGAAGTAAACACTTCTCTAATATCAACCTTTCCTGAGTGGATCTGCAAAGGCAGATTAAAGGCAATGAGGAGCACATTGCAGTTCAAGCACATAAAACCCCTCATCACCAGTTCAGAACTTGAGGGGAATAAAATTTGGACCTTCTGTATGCTGCAGACCCATTAATGAAGTATCAGAATTGACTTTTATGTGCCTTGTAATTTGAACATTACACTAATGTAGAGTAGGAAGGGTCAGGATAAAAATATGGTTCAAAGGACCTTGCAAAGCTCAATAATTTTGGACTTACAGAGATAGAGAAAATCTGTCCTTGCGTGCTTGGGAAAAAAAAGGAAGTTTTACCCCAAGTGAATCTTGTATCTCACTGGTTAGTCGTCAAAATCCAGATGATGCCACCTTCAGGGTGTATATTCATAAAAATAACCCAAGGTGTGAACCAGTGCAGCACAGCAGCAACGGATGTGAGTGATGTGGCAATCAGTTGGTCAGCAAAGGCAGAGTGTGCCAAAGCAGGGGGGTTTGATTTCTGTAAGGAAGGTATGCAGAACTTTTTGCTGACCATGTGTGTTTTGGCAACAGCTGCTTTTTGGGTGATCCCTGTGCTCAGCAGAAGCAATGTGTTCTTTGCCATGAAGCTGTGCTCCCAGTCTGTGCCCTAGGGCTGCTCCCACCCATGGACAGCACCAGGAAGCACCCGGTTGGCTGTAGGAGGGGCAAAGTACACACAGGACAACTTTTTAAAGATCCTTCACACAGAAGTGCTACTTGTCTGAGTTTGGGCCAAGCAAAACTCAAATATCTGAAAATTTTTCTGCTGAACATGCAGGAACTCCTGAAAGCAGACTTAATTCCAAAAAAATACAGACAAAAAACTTTCATAGCATCTTAATGATCCCTTTGGGAAAGCTGGCCAAGTCAGACAGTAACATTCAGTAAATCCTTATTATCTGTGCTTGCTTTACTAATGAGCCTGAGTATCATATTTAAATCCCTGTAGCTGTGTCTCATATATTGGCTGCTGTGAAAATAAAATATTCCCATTCAGCATTTGATGTATGTCACAGGCAGCTCAGCTGTGCTCCCGAAATGCCTTTCCTGTTATTAGTGTGCTGGGGGCCTTCGAATGGTCACTGTGATGGATAGGATGGTGGAGGCCATCAGAGGGCAACATTTCAAACACAGAACGCTACAGCTATTGGAAGGTAATTGAGATATTGTGTATTTACACCAGTCTGCCGCAGAAATATTCCTTTAGCAAAGGCTACATTTGATTAAGGGCTTTCCTCCTTGGATCAGGGCAAAGTCAAAGTCAAAGAGCAAGAGGAAAGAAATAGAAAGAAAACTGGAAAAATAAGATGGGACGTTTCCAGTACAGCCCAGCAAATGACTGGGGATATTATTTGGAAGCAGATGGATGAGACTTCCTTTTGGAGGCAGGATTTTTTAGTGATATGACCCATTTTTCTTTTGATCAAATTGATCAAGCAAATTTTTGGGTAAAGCTCTCCTTCCTTGATGTGTTTTGCTGTTTTTTCTAGCTGAATTCAGAGGAACAAATTATTATTTGTAGATTTATGTAGGTCTGTATCCCCTAAGGCCACTAGTAAAATCAACAGGCTCAAAGCTATTCTGAGGTTGTGTTTGGGAAGCTGTGCTTGGTCCTTCTATCCTAAACAGGGACTGGGGCTGCCATGAGGGATGCAAAAGGATTTTAGAGTGAAAATACCCAGCCAGCCTAGGAGATAATTGTACTTTTTGCTTCCAACCTCTGGGAATACTCCTAAATGAGATAGAGGAAACAGCATGGGTGGTTATGAAGAGGCTTCCAGGGAAGGTGTGCTTCTAAGTGAATTGTTGGTTCTGAGAGCACAGGCTGTCTTTGTGTGCAGGAATTTTTATGTCCTGCTGCCTCATTATCTCAGTAAGTTATTATAGTTTTATGTCTGTGTTGTGCTGCAAATGGACTGCCCATAATCCTCTTTTTATAGACTTAATCTGGTGGGTGATAAACACCTATGGACTCAGCACAACATCTTCCTCTTGGTGATGGGGGCACAGTGTGAGCAATTCCTGGGCAAGCTGAAAACACCCCTCATGTCTGTATTTTAAAATCCCCTCTATTCCAATCTGACTTTAAATAGGTGTTGATGCTGACATTTCCGTGTGAAATACAGCGGTGTGTTTACTTCTGGAAAGATCACCACCAGCTGTCCTAGCTGCAGTATTCTGTATGCACACTGTGCTAATCTAATTAACATCCCCTCTGGAACTGGAAGTTAACATTGGACAAGACTCTAAAGCTGTTTTTGAAGAATTTGGTAGCTTAGGTACTTGCTGAGACAGGCTGGGTGAACTCTAGAAACTGCCTTCTCAAACATTCAGTGAAATAACTATTATGATTTCACATCACCTGTACACACAAGCCAGTTAATTTGTTTTCAGTGAACATTTGTACAAGTGAATTATTCACCCATCTGCAATATTTATCTTTAAAATGACTAGACAATTCAGCTCTGTGTGGAGATGTGCCTCCATATGAATTCATAAATCCATGATCACTGGCAGGACATTTTCTGCAGCAGCTGATGATCTATTTATTCTCCCTTTTCTTCTCTCCAAGGGTTAGCCCAGGCCCTCCTGCTTTGCCATGAACGGCGAGCAAATTTGTGTAATATTTAATACTTCCTAGTTTGAATATAAAGCTCCAACAATGCTCCCCACCACTGCAGCTTGTCAGGTGAGCAGCTCTCAGATTATTATAAAGGTGAGCAGCTCTCAGATTATTATAAAGCAGCAATTTTGTGCTATTTTTTTTCCTCTCATACTGCAGACATAACGAGCAGAAGGGATTATGTGATGAGCTGAAATTACTGAGCTAAGTGAGGAATTGAAAATGCAAATGTAGAGCCTTTGCTACTATTAATGGTCAGCTCTGAGCCTGCTAGCAGAGAGAATACTTTTGGGAGGCGGTGTTTCTTTCTGTTCAGAGACGCTCAGAGGCACACTCTGGGACAGCACAAAGAGGTCACAGAGGGACATAAAATCACTGGTTTAGATAATCCTACCAATATTGCCTTTACTGGGATTGCCCCAGAACTGGGATTTCCCCAGGGCTGGCACAGCCCCTAGCAGGGAAGCAACTGGACTTGCTCTGTGTTTGGATGGCAAACACTTTTCCTGGAGGAAAAATGGGAAGAGTAGTACTGGCAATTGATAGTTGCCTAAAGTAATGATTCATAAAGTTGTTTCAACAGCTTGACCTTAAGAGAGTCTTGGCTTTAAAGAGCAGTAAGGATCTTATTTAAATGCCTTTTCTGTGTGGTTGTTAATAAAGCTATTCTTTGCCAGGGATGATGAGCTTGAGGGACTCCATCATATGAGCCTGGAGGTTTGGGGCCTGATCTCAAACTGTATGAACTAAGCAGTTCCAGCCAACTACTCAGGAAGTAGTCCTGAATATCCATGGTTTTGAAGAGCAAATTTGCTGAAGCATTTACTTAAGACATGCATTCTGTGGATGTATCAACACTTACTGAAGTGCTGAGGACTGAGTAGTGCACTGAACTGTGCTGAGTGAGGGACAGCTTTTACCAGCAGCTAGTAACTCTTACACTGAGACTTGTGTCTAATTGCTGATATGCAGCATACAAAGAACTGTATCTGAATTTCTCTCCAAAGAGTCTCTTTCTTCAAATATGTTCTTCATCCCTCTCCTGAAAAAATGAGAAAAGCAGACTTCTCTGAGACAAAAGTGTATTTTTCATCAGCAAGCAAAGGTTGGATCTGCCCCAGCTTTAAATTATTCTGAAATGACTCAGATTTTACCTTGAAAGTGAAGTGGTTTGCTGCATTAAAGAGACTTGTGAAGAAAGCAGCTAACACACTGTAACCTATTTCCACCAGTTTTAGGATTTAAGTTTTGCTAATGCCTATTTACCCTTTGTTAATGTCTACATGGAGAATAGAGTGTTTTACACTTGCACTTTAGTATCTGAAAGTGAGAACAGTGCAGCTGCAGTTGTAGCTACACAGCAGAAACAATCATACCCACTCTGACTCTGACTGTTAAGTACCCAAAAAATAAGCTGGTAGGGAGTAGATAAGTCATCTCCTGTGACAGGAAAGATTTGCCTAGAAAAAGAAGAGTCTAAATCAAAATTCTCCTGGATCAACTAGACACCAGCTTTCTAACCTGTGTAATTTTGTTTTCTGAGCTGCTTTCTCTCCTGTGCCCCTGTCCATGGTGCTCTAATTAGAAGGATAACTAACAGAGCAGCATGACATTGCTAACAGGGACATTGAAATTTTAGTTGAACACGCAAATTAGCTTTGAAGTTTCCTGAAGTCCTGAAGATTTTATGGTAATTTTTCATTTCTGCATAGGCATATTTGCATTTAGCAAGACAGTTTAGCTCTAATAATCTGTCAGGTGTTGCCAATCTGCTGTCAGTTGGGTAGAGCCATCAGCTTAGAGAGTTTTTAATATTACTGTGACCGTTGTCTTTAATGGGCATCTGGAAGCTGGCTCCTGGAGACTGTTCATGGATATTCCAGAGCCAAAAGGGCATCAAGGCATCAGTCTGATCTAGTGAACCTCCCAGACCAAGTCTGCAAAATGCCGTAGGCAAACCAAGCAGCAGTGTCTGACTGCTAATATCTTGCAGAACATTCCTTACCTCCCAGTCTTGTTTTTCCATTTTCCTTTGATCTGATCTGCTCAAGCATAAGGCATGGTGTAACCCCTGATTTTGCCCACAATTGGAGGCATCTATAGGTACTTTCCATGGATATAATTTTTGTGAACACCTCTTCATTTGGTTACTGCTATTGGGAAAAAAAGGAGCAAATCAAGAATAACTTCGGAATGGAAATTCTCTGGATGTCTCCTCCTCTCAGCCAGGTTGTATTTTCATTACAAATGCTGGCACAAGGCTCTTACTCCTTTGTTCTCCTGCTGTCTTGAAATGCAGGTTCTATTATAACGGGGGCTTTGAGCAACCTGGTCTAGTGGAAGGTGTCTCTGCCCATGGCAGGCGGGTTGGCACCAGATGAGCTTTACGGTCCCTTGCAACCCAAACCATTCTAGGATTCTATGAATATCAAGCAATTAAAAACATAGCACCCCTGTGACCTGTCTTTCATTTATTTTTCAAACTGGAGTGGTTTTTAGTGCTGTGCAGTGTCCCTCCTCCTTTCAGCTATCATCTTCAAATTTCACAATGTCACAAATATCACAAATTTCCTTTGCTCTTCCAATCTATCCCCATTATTGATTCAGCCCCATCTCTTGATCAGTTTGCTCATTGTCTCACCCAGTGAGCCTTGCTGGAGGTTCATTTTCACAAGGCAGAAGCAGACCCCAGGGCTCCACTTCTTTACTACATCATAGACTCATAGAAGTTTGTTTGGAAGGGACCTCAAAGCTCATCTCGTTCCAAGCCAGCTGTGCCCTGAGCAGGAACACCTTCCACTAGACCAGATTGCTCCAAGCCCCATCCAAACTGGCCTTGAATACTTCTATGGATGGAGGATCCACAGCTTCTCTGGACAACCTGTGCCAGGGCCTCACCACCCTCACAGGGAAGAATTTCTTCCTAATTTGAATCTACACCTACCCTCCTTCATCTTAAAGCCACTCCCCCTTCTCCAATTATTATATGCCCTTGTATACCCATGTATATCTATGCTTCTGGCTTAACACCACACGTGCCAGTGGCTCCAGGCACACCTCATGTGTCTCCCCTGCCCAGCAACTTCACTTTTACCTCCTCTAGCTCTCTACCTTCACTTCCTTTGAAAGTTCATTCACTCTAACTGGACCTTCTCCATCCCTCTCCATCCCTCTCCAGTCTCACAATGCAAAAGTCTCTTGATCTTTGGGCACAACCTGCACCCCTTCAGACCACAGACAGCCAAGTTGTTTCCTTGTCCCTCCTCCACTGGCCTCCTCTCTGTTGCTGCAGCAGGATGGTGTCTCCTGACCCCTACTTGCGGCTGTAGTCCTGTGAGTCAAAGGCACAAAATCCTGCCTCATTGCCCAGTGTGTTTTCAGATCGTGCAAAAATTCATGCCAACTCACAATCCTTCTCCTGCAGCCCTAAGTGAACTGTGACCAGGTGCTGTCACAGCCCAGACCTCATTTGTTAGCCAGTTGCTTGTCCAATTGATTATTTCACCAGCCTTGCTGTTTTAACAGCTCTATTGAGGTTCATGTAAATCCTATTTCCAGTCTCACTCTTGCTCCCTCTTGCTGTCCCTTTCTCAGAAATATAAATCAAACATTAATATTGATCAGCATTTAATGCCAGGCACAAAGGAAAATCTGCTTTCATGTGATAACAGCTATTAATAAACCGTTAATGAGGGCAAAGGAGAAGGTTGCAAACATGACGGCCAGCCCATCTTTCCTCCTTCTCAAACACAGGACTAAGGCATCCCTGCCTTAGGCAGGTGTCTGGACTTTCAGCTGCATTGAAATTTGGATTTGACTTTTAAATCCAGATTTGGAAAAGTCAAGGGACTTATTACTCAGGATTGACTGAGAGACCTCAGGTGCTTTTATCCTCTGTATACACAGGATGCTTTCTCAAATACCAGTGCTCTGAATTTTAACATCAATCATTCTATCAAAGTTGGACAGGTTAACCACTTCCAAATGCCTTGCCTCATTTAGCCAGACATTTACTCATGTTCTGCTGTGTGTTTCCCATGAAAGTACAGTCAGATTTCCAATGGTATGGACCGGTGCTTAGAAAGCAGCAACTGAGCTCAACTAGTCAAAGGGATTTTGACAGATGAGTGCCCGCTGTGGTTCAGATAGACATGGATTTGCTGGACGTTGCTCATCAGGATGAAATGCTGAAAGTGCCTTCTCGTTATTCCCCTATTAGCTTGAGAACATGGGGAGGGACAAAGTAAGGCATTCAGGAGTAAAGAAAAGAATCAGGAAGTTAAATGCAGTTAAATCTCTTTGGAGGATTTTGAAATAAATCAGATCACTTTGGCCTCCTTATAACCAAAATAGAGAGATCACATCTCAGCTCAGAGAGATAAGCAACCTCACTCTCTGCTGTGTAAAGGGAATCCAGAGATAAAGCTAAGAGAAAATTGAAAGGCAGGAAAAAATGAAAAATGGAAGAGGAATAGAGGATGAGAAGAGCAGAGAACCCAAAGAGAGGACAAAGAACACAAACATAATGAGAACTGCATCTATAAAACAAAAAGACCTAAGAGTACTCTGTTGTGAATTAGTTTGTTCTGGGTAGACTGTGGAGCAACTCCACCAGATATATCCAGCTACTCTGGCTACACAAAGGCATTGCTGAATGCACTTCTGGTGCATTGGGTTTGATGCTCTCCTGGGTTACACCTGGCTTTGATGGGGTTTATTCTGGTGTGTGTTAGAGAAGAAGATGTACTCTGAGAGCAATTGTCAACTAATAACAATATATAAGAAAAATAGGGCTCAAAAGATTATGAGAGCTGCCTAATCTGAAGATCTATCATTATACTTCAAACTTCAGATCCTGACAGGAAAAAAAGCTACTCCTGGCTCCTTTTTTATCATGAACTTTGAAGAAGCTTCAGTGTTTACCAGTAACTGCTGATTGATCTTCAATTGAAGTGTAGCCCCTGATAGATTTATGAGCTGCTGAAAGAAAGCGAAGAAGAGTTGTATTTCTGCCACACTATGGAGTAGCTAGAGATGCTGAAGTCCTCTAAATCATTATTGCTTATTAGGGAAACTTTTGTTTTCACCGCTGCTGGATGACAGTTCATTTTAATTTTGCTTTCTGAGGATCCTCTCCATCAATGACTTGCAGTCTTTGTAAGTGGGAATATAAAGCAATTGACATAAAATCAATATTAATTCAGGAGTGTGTTGGATTTTTTCCTCTGTGCCTAACAGATATTTATCAGTGTGTTATGACCCGGCAGTCTGAGGCAAATTAGCTTCCAAATGCAGGACCCTGGGCTTGAAGGGAGGCTGTGGGCCACAGTTTTGGTATGTGCTCAGCTACATATCGAGATTAAATGTCAGTTTTGTGTTCCTGATTTTTATCAACACTGGTCACTGCAGTTATTTCCAACACTTAGAGACTCCAGTCTAAGTTACA
The DNA here is from genome assembly GCA_013399875.1 of Gymnorhina tibicen. Classification (NCBI taxonomy): domain Eukaryota; kingdom Metazoa; phylum Chordata; class Aves; order Passeriformes; family Artamidae; genus Gymnorhina; species Gymnorhina tibicen. The sequence continues at coordinate 1,017,475 of VXAZ01001525.1, forward strand.
CAGCTGTTTCACTCAGAAATCTCCTGAGCAACTACTTGGTTTTAGTCGGTGTTTGAGTAGTGTGGGTTTGGCCCAGTTTTATTTTTTTCATTTCAGTGAAGTGAAGTGAAGGTAGAGAAAATTATAGGTTTCATTAGTTGGGTTTTTTGGTCATTTTTAAAGTAGGCCTAAAGCAGAGTTTGTCACTTGTGACATGTGAACTTAGAATCAGGACTAGATTTTTGAACCATCATAGCAGAGATATTAGAGGAAATTTTAAAGGAAGATCGAGCAGATGTTCTGCGATTTTATTGAGGTTTCTCTCCACATGTAAGAGGTGAAGTGGAAAAATCACAGGGATTTGGGGAAGAAAAGCTGATGCTTATGGATCAGTTTGGCACTGAAATCACTGCGGGATACATATGTTCTCTATGCTGAAGGCTAAGTTATGAACAATTTCCTATTTAAAGACAGTAATACTGTATTTAATGTAGAGTTGAAGCAGGTAACACTGGGAGAGCTCCAAGAAGAAATTGTTGTGCAAAGAGCAATGAGCCAAGATGGGTTTAGGCACAACATCTCAGGAGACTGAAGGGAAAAAAGCTTAAATGGAGATAACAGGCAAAAACCTTCCAGTCTTTGATCAAGCACTAATCTAAACAGCCTTGTCAACAGAGGCTTGAGCTCAGGAGCTTTAAGGTTTATTTTTGGCTTTGCAACTCTTTTTTTTTTAATCTTGAGCATGTTGTTTTATTGCTTTCAGCCTCAGTTTCCCGCTTTTGAGAAAGGATTCGTGGCATTATCTTCCTTTACAGCATACTTTGCTACCTGTTTCATAAAAGTGTGTACTAAAAGTTTAGCCCTCTTTGTTGCACCCAGATAATGGTTTTCCAATAGCTATAACCAATGGGAAAAAAGGCCCATCATCCAAGGAGGTTGATCGTGGAGCAGCTCTCTCATAAGTGAGAAGAGAGGGACAAGGTCAAGGCTGCTGTGCATATCTGCCTCTGCATGCCATGCCTCTGAGAGGGATGAAGGAGTTTAGTTGCCAGGGCTGTTAATCTGGCACCTTTAACCAGGTATCTATAAAAAGTGGGAAAAATGATGAATCATCAGTCTCAGGTGCTTGGCAAGTGCTCTTGTTAGACACTGTTTGCAATGGTCCATTGCTTTAGTCTGCTAAGAGCAATTCTGTTCATCCTCCTGGCTGCCCAGCAGATGAGCAAAATTACTGACAGCAGAAATATTCCAAGCCAGAGGATATTAAGCAAGCACACAGATGACTGATGTCTGCTGTTCTCCCAGTGGAGTTATCACTCATGTGATTTAAGTTCACTTCAGTGACATTTCTGCCCTTGAGGATTTCTTTCCTTTGCAGAACTATGTGCACTTTACTTTGTAAAGAGCTGTGGGGAAGGATCTTCCCAGTGCAGGGCTGCACTTCTATCAGTGTCACAGGCATCAGTCAAGCAGGGCTTTTTTAGTGACAGCAAATGTCACAAGTATCCCAATGTCTGAGTTAGTTCTCTGCTGTTCATTTGACCAAAGCTCAGGTCCTCATGTCAGGCTGTAGAGTCCTCAGCTGTCTGAGAGTCCACAACTTCATCTCACTCTGAAACAGCAGTTTTTGTCAAAGGGGAGTCAGGCTGACTTCACAGATAAAAGCAACAGTAGATACCGGGGAGGATCTTTAGCTCTGAAATGGGTTTCCCTCAAAAATCTTTCTGGCTTTAAGAACACACTGTCTGGAGTGGCACTTGCAGAGTTTACCCATAACATGGCTGATGAAAACAAAGAAGAGGCAGAGGAGCTATTCCTGCTATATCGGTCAAGGTGAGGAATAAACCCATCTTCTTACATCAATGTATGCATCAAAACCCATAAATAGATAAATAAAGTAAGCTCATACAGTATCAAACTAGAAAAATGTGATGTAACAGCTTCATTATCATATTTATGTCTTCTTAATTGCACTCTGCTGAGATCACTCGCAAGCCTAGGATGTATTTCTGTATAATAGGATCAAGTGCATTTGATCTTAAGCTCTTTCCAACGGAAAGCTGAAATGAAAGGTGAGAATCAGAAAAGAGCATGAAAATCATTGCCTAAAATTAATACTAAAAGTATTTTCTCTTAAGAAAACTTTCCTTCTGTAAACGTGTGACCCATTTTCTAGAATCCATCTGTATATTTGTAACATGTTGTGGGAGCTGGGACTGAAGACCAAGGATCTCACAGGTTGGGTTGACCATATGCTAAGAAAAGCAGCAACTATACATGGGGAAGCAACTTGTTGCAAAGGGAAAACTATGCCTCCTGCATAAATTATAATATTGACCAAAATCATATTACTATCTAGACTCAGAGGTCATCTCCAGTCTTGAAATACTTTCACCTTCTGTGCTCAATATTGGTTTTAGTCACTGGTGATTTTGAGTGAGAGTTTTAAAAAAAAAAACCATAGAATTCCTCATTTGGGAAGGATCAACTCTTACAGTAAACAGACAAGGAAAAGGATTTGATCCTTATCATAACATGATAAAGTGACAAACAGAGTTTAGGAAAGGATTGTTTCAAACTTCTTGTCACACTGTGCTTGTCAGAGACTGACAAGCAAGTCTTGATGGCTCCAAGTGCTGCTGATAAGATTGAGGTGTATTAGGAAAACTGCTTTCTCCTGGGCATGAAATTACTCCAACAGTCAGGAAGGAAATGTATTCCAGTAATCAATGGCCACTTGACATGTGCTGCAGAGAACTGACGATTGCTTCAGCAAAAATAACAGCTGCATTAATACTGTGTAAAATCATCAGAAAACAATTCCTTGCTTTATGCAGCAGTTAGAAAAGTGAATTGACTTAATTAGTGGATGCACATTTTCTTCAATGTGTGCATTTTATTATTCTACCAATTTCACAGATGCAAACTCTGAGTTCACAAAAAAAGGCATCTTAAGAAATCATGATATCAGCTCCGTGCTCATGCTTTGGTTTTCACTGTGGGCTCTCACACCAGCAGGATCAAATCCATTTGAGTCCCAAGCCCTCGGACACCAGCCCTGGATGACTGATCCTCCTTGTGAAGAAGTTGGTTCTGACAAATTGGCTGGTGTAGAGGACAGTGGCCCTACAGTGTGATATAACTTCACATTAGAAGGACTGCATCAAGATATGCAGGATAGCCTTTCTAAGAGGTCCTTGCCAAAGAAGCTTGTTTCTGGGACAGTGAGTGATGACTGAAGAGAATGAATAGGAAAAGTTAGAGGAAATATGCTGAAGAGTCTTACTGCAGCTTTTTTATTCAGTATTAGTCTTATTCAAAGCTGCAGTAAGTATGAGCATTGCCAGAAAGATACACAGAGTTCTGGCTTTGGGAAACATCCCTCAAGGTTAGTAAATAGTCCATTGGCTGGATCAAAACAAAGGGTAATGGATTCAAGCTGAGAGAGGGTAGATTTAGATTAAATATTAGGAAAAAATTCCTCCCTGTGGGGATGGTGAGGCCCTGGCACAGGCTGCCCCGAGAAGCTGTGGCTTCCCCATCCCTGGAAGTGTTCAAGGCCAGGTTGGATGGAGCTTGGAGCAACCTGGTCTAGTGTAAGGCATCCCTGCCCATGGCAGAAAAAGTGAAAGAAAATGAGGTTTAAGGGCCCTTCCAATCCAAACCATTCCAGGATTCTATGATTCCCTGACTCTGTTATTGCTGCCCACTACAGCTCGCTGGGAGGCAGCCCAGGGCTGTGTTTCGAGGGGTGCTGAGGGATGTCTTCCAGCTGCACTGTGCAGTCTATGCTCCCTGTGCACCATCCCAAAGTGCTTCCAGGGTGGCAAACTTAAAAATGCCTTGGCATAAAACTACTAAGCTTTATCCTCCCCATAAATTTGTTCAAGGACTAGGAGTGTTTTAAGGCACATCAACCTAAAGAAGTTTTAGAGTGCACTGGAAAAGAGCTATAGTGCTGCAATTTACAGCCAGGAACATTCACCTGGACAATAAGAATCCTGGTGCATTGAGCTGAAAAATATGCTGCAATGTATGGTATTGGCTTGTTTGTAATAAACCACTAGCTTGGTACATTTTATTGGTTTTACAGCCATTTATTGTTTTGTTTTCAGAAATACAGTATGTAAGCAAAACCGATAAAATACTTTATTACATAGCAATTGTTCAAGAAGGGGAAGACCTATCAGAAGAGGTATCTCTTAAAAAGTATTCAGTGGGTGTCATGTATTAGGGGACAAAATGGAAGAGATGGTTGAAGACCATCACAAGTTCTCCACTGTCTTTAGTCAGGCTGGATAGAGAGTTTTTCACAATGGACAACTGCCTGTGAACTTCATCAGTGAGAGCTCAAATAAGTCAAGAACACAAAGCAGAAGAACAATATTTACTATTGATTATTTATCATGCTTTTATTAAAAGGTTTCAGCTACCCAGTGAGAAAGCAGAGGGAATCAGAGGACACCTCTGAGATCAGACAGAGGAGAGCAGCAATTTGACCCAACACCTATTGCATTCAGGTGGCCAGCTGTGGTTCTCCTACCCCTTCCTTTGGATTCTTCTCTTATAATATTTGATATGCTTCTTTACATTCAAATAAACTCTTTAAAATCTTATCTACTTGCTCACCTATTCTTACCTGGGCAGCATATTAATATGCTGCATATGATGAAGTAATAAATCCATGTGTATATTTGTAAGATGGGGACTCTGGATTTCAGTATTTGTATAGTGAGGCTTGTTAATGACAAGGGATCAATTAGTGTCAGCCTCAGAGGACCAAGTCTAAGGAGATGCTGCTGCAACAAAACCACCACTTTAGATCTGATGATTTAAGACAGAGTAGAGTTTACTATGGTTTACACTGGGGATTTTACCAGAAATCTCAAGAAATACACAAAATAAATGGCAAATTGTATGAAAACAGTTAGCGACAAGATAGCCTTAGAACCTCTTTTCTCTTCTTTGTCCACGGTTAAATAATTTATGTCAGTCTTCAAGTGCTCCAGAGCAGCTCAGCACTAGTGTCCAGTGTATTTTCAAGAGCAACGTCATCATTCTGCCTCTTCAGCATCCATACACCCAGTAAGGAGCGGCTTTTCCAGGAAACAATGGAGTTTTGTGGTGTAGTGTTCATCTTTCCAGCCCCATTGAACAAGACCCTCCTCCTTTATATTTTCATGTAGGTAAGAGATCAGTTCAGTTGGTTGGAGTGTGGTGCTAATAACACCAAGGTTGTGGGTTCAATCCCCATTCGGGTCATTCACTTCAGATTTGGACTTGATGATCCTTGTGGGTCCCTTCCACCTCAGAAAATTCAGTGATTCTCTGTGAAACAAAATAAAAGACCATCCAAACAAAAATCCCCTCCATTTAATGAGCTCGCAAAGGTGCAGGTGGTTTTGGTTTCAGAGGTACAGAATGGTCATGAACCATGATCCCCACAGCTTTGGACATGCAAGTTTGGACTATCAGCCATAGAAGGAGTAGTTCTCCCCAAAGGATGCCTGTGAAAAACCAGATTCCTTCAACACGTGTCAAGTATTTTAACTTTCATCCTGACCTGAATTGGGGACAAATGTTTGGTGCATACTCAGTTCCACCTGCAGCCTTTCAGCAGCTTGAAATGTTCACTGTATCCCATGTCCTATTTAGCCTTTCTGCTCAGCTGTCTGTAATTGAGCAGCTCTTCCCAGCACACCCACTACAGCTTCATCTTTATACTGCCGGAACGAGTTCCAACCTATTATTGCACTGCTTAATGATCCCATTCAGGTTGTTTTGGAAGAGTAGTCCTCAGCATCTTACCCCAGGGATTTAAATAGGCTCATATATCAAAGCCAAGCCTTGATAATTCCTTTATTTCTGGTGGCATTTTAAATCACACAGAAACCAGGAGCTTCTGAGCAGAGAAATAACTTCCTGCCATTAGGCAGCACCTATCACCAACCAAGAACACTCTTGAAATTTATATTCTTAGCTATGGCACTTGCTCAGAACTAATGAATTGGGCTGGGACAAACAAATCACTTTTTGAAATATTAAACATCTCATCAAAGGATTTGCTTTCAACTATGTCTTTTAGCAGTAAGAAGCTAGGGTTTTTTCCTTTTCTTTTCTGAGTTTTTACGTAGTTTCCAAGCCCATATGCAATTCTATATTGCTTTTTCAAACTGTATCTCTGAGAGCTCTCACACCAAGCCCATGCTTTAGTATACTCTTCCCTGTGTGCCCACATTCTCTGGTTTCTTCCTTCTCCCTTTAATTTCTTTAGCCTGTGAGTCAAAGATTCATTATAGTGAGGAGGAAGCAAAACACTAAACCTTTTGAAATCAAAATAAGAGCTTTTCTTTTGAAGAAATAATCTGCATTACGGTAATAATAAGCAATTATAGGAAGTTGGTGGCATTTCGATAATCGTACTCCTACTGTTTTGTTCAATAAATGTTAGTTCACATTCTAGAGAACTCCTTTACGTACTACTAAGATCATCTTTGTAAAATGACAGATTTCCTGACCTTTTTCCTCTTCAAAGGATTTTCACTGAGCACGCTTGTTCTACAGTATAATTGTTGATAGCACTCCTGAACCCCAGGTACTTTCAGTTGAACCTCTAGCAGAGTGAAGTTTTTGGTTTTCAGAATGTGAAATTCTCTTGACCCCTGCTGAGTGCCATCAGAAATTACTACAGATGGATTTCTTTATAAATATTATTGTAGAAATAGAAATTTATTAGAAAGGCAGGAAAGGATTATACAGCTCTTTCTTTGGAGTGATTTTTATGGGGTTTGGAGCTTTCCTTGCATAAGGGCAGGAGGATTGTGGCTGGAAGATAAAACTGTCTTCTCAAAAAAGACAGAGCTTGAAAGCAATAGAAAGAATAATTATCGTCCAAAAGTTCTTACTTAAGCAAAAAATCAGATCTAGATTTGATTTTGGATGCAACCAAAGGTTGACAACAGTCTAAATATGGATGGAATTTTAACATGAGATTTGTTGCACAATGCATATACTCTAACATTTTAATTGCTCAATATTATTGATGCAATTGGAAATTAACTCACTGATGTAACTCTGCTGTTGCTGAACCCCATGGTGACATGCAGCCTCTTCCTATGAATCTTTCTCCACCATTTTCTCCATTAAGTTCTCAAAATGGTGTCACATAATATCCTTCTGTAGCCTTGCTCTGTGACCATGGTAGCTCATTTCTCCTGGCCAGCAAAGGTTTAACATGTGTCCCTGAAGGTGTTTGCCCCACAGACATGTGGCGATGAAAAGTGCACTGAATTAATTTACTTGTGCTTCTATTCCTGATACCAGCTCTTGAACTCAAGTACTTCTTTGGTCTTTCTTTGTATTCAAGTTGATTGAGAGGGTTGAGCCATATACAATATTCCAATTGCTTTTATGCATGAAGAGATCTTCAAGAAATCAGTGCACTCTTTGAGTGACATAATTAATACATGAACTGGCTGCCCTTTAAAGACAGCAGTAATGTTTCTTACAAAGACTGATGCACTAATAGTACATCCAGTAATGCACTTTTTAAAAGCTAAGTTCTTCATTGTTGGTATTTGAGTGGGACACAGAATTAGGTGTGCTGAGCTGTATTTATTAGCAGAAAACTGATTATTATTACTGACCAATCGGCTTTTTAATGATTCAGTGAGCATGTTGTTTTTTTATAGTAATGAGTACGGGGCTCTTAATCAGGTGATCTGACAAGTGTGCAGTTTGCCTGGAAAATTATGCTGGACTGAAAGTGGTTTTATGAAGAATAAAAAAGGGGAAAGAACCTATAAAATGTTGGCATTTAAAGGAGAAAGTGTCAGGAAATGCTGAAGGAACAACAGAGCAACTCTTTGTGTTTATCATCTGTATGCAGATATTTGGCCAAAATTCCCAGTTAGTGTCAGAGTTACATCATGCCCAACTCAAGAAAAATTTCAAGTCTGGTTTTAACATTTTCCACTGACGGCCAAAGGAGCAGGAGTGAAATGTTCTTTACAAGCAGGAGGGTAATATGGTACTCTGAAAGGCCTCTGTAAAAATCAGATGGCTGCAACTCCCCTGGGGATCTGGGGGCATGTTTACCTTCCTCTAGTTAAAAAAGAAATACTTATTTTTAGTCTGAGTACGTATTTGTCTCATTTCTTACCCACTTATGTGCCCCTAAGGCATCTTAGTCTTTCTACCAACCTGATCTATTTTCTGATACTGATCTTCTCTTACTTCACACTCCTGAAAGGTGCCTTCTCCTATACCCAAGAGTCTGGCCTGGAGGATGCTGATGGGTCTTGGGGGCTGCTCTTCACACTCACCCCAGTCAAAGCAGATTTTCACACTGACAAAGTCTATGGAAGGAAATAACTGACTTACACCTGACAACAGTGATCGATCAAGATTCTGTGGAGACTTCTGCTGACTTTGATCACCTTTGATCAGTCTCTAATGAGTCACTGTCACCAGTGACCTTTATCAATGTATAACCTTAAAAATTAATACACTGCTAAAAAATATATCAAACCTCTCTCTTTTGATTTGCCTTTATTTAGCAATCTCTCTCCCTCTTCTGGTCTCTATAATTGACTAGAGACTACTACTTTATTCCAATCTGTTGATCCAGTTTTAAGTGGGTGTCCAGTTCTGAGGTTCAACTTAAGAGCGATTGGTCACTTTCCATTCCAATTTACTTTATAAAGAAAGCAAGAAAGAGCAATTGTTAAAAGAATGATCCAAAGAATTTGTTCCTGGAGGACTTAATGTTCTAAGAAGGTGGATAGGAAACTCCCTGGGTGGAACTTCTAGGGTTAATACTACTGATTTTCAAATTCTGGCATATCATCAGAATTAACATGCCAGTTTTCGTCATGTGTTCTACATTCCATTTGGATAACGAGAGTTAGTCTTTGGCTGTTGTTTCCCAGGCCTCTCACATGGTAAAGACTGACCAAAGGCTCATAGGGTCAGTGTAAAGAGCCCCATTGATGCCAGTGTGCTTGTATCAGCTCTAACTCACAGCACTGGGGTCCTGCTCATTGGGCACAACCTAATCTAAACAGTGTGTGTTGCCTGCAGGAGCCACCTTTGACTTTATAAACTTTCTTCTGAGCTTTAGAACTGAATTTATGCCTCAGGAGAATTTCCACTGAAGCCACTGAAATTTGTATGTAAATAAAACTCTTGGAAACAATAGTCTGTTACATAGGAGGACCACGTATATCTAATCCTTTTTCTCCTTCCTTCAATTTTCTCCTCTTCCACAACCAATATGCAGAATGCTTGATTAGAACTTCAAGGTAACAGGTGTGTTTTCTTTATTTGCTTTGGGAGAAAAGTCATCAAATATGACAGACAATGGAAACAAGGCATGAAGGAATTTTCTGCTTTATGTTCTTAAAGAACTAAATGGAACAAGGAGGCAATTTCAACTCTAGTCTCACAAATAATCTTATTTTTTCCTCCTAGGTTCAGTATTATCTTTATATTGTGCACTGACCTCTTACAAAAAGGGGTGGGTGAAGCTGATAGAGAATAAGGACCATCAGTGAATCAATATAGGTGAACTAACTCCAGAAGTAAAAGTGCATTGGAGAGAAGCAATATTGCATTATTTTTGTATTGTCTGCAACACCTGAACCTTGAGTATCATTTGGAAATACAAAAATGTCTTTTTATCTATATCGTGAGCCTGAAAGGATTCCCTGTCTGTTTGCTTTTTGTCATCAAAAGCTGTTGTCCATGATTGCACTGTATTTTGTATTGTCTTCTGTAAAACTCTGAAATGACTGTTTAGATTGAATGCCTCAAGTGAGCACTAGGTAAGTCAAAGCACACTATTTCCTTTCAAGACCTGGGAGACAGATGCATCACTCAATACCATCTTTTCTCTGTATTACAATCACAAGGTGCTTTAGTGCTTTTGTTTCACAATGAGGAAAATTAGTCTTTTTTTAACCTATCTTGAAAGCCACTTGGTGGTGTGAAATTTAATGTAGAGACACTGTAAAGCTTAAGCTTATAGTTATGTAAGCATTAGACACTGATGTGGTCTGCAGTGGCCCTTCCCAAAAAGTAAACAGATCAGAAACATTCACTTCAACCTCCACCCTCACAGAGTGAACTCCCAGACTGCTGCTATAGTTATTCATTATGGTAAAACTCAGGTAACTATCAAAAACTGGGCTGCATTCTGCCAGGAACCATATAAATTCAGAACAGTAGATGCTCTGTGCTCTGATGAGTTCTAAGCTTGAAAAGATAAGGCAGCCTTGGGGTGAGGATAGGAGTGTAATCATGTTTTTCAATAATCTCTCTTCAATTGATGTATTTGTAATATTTTTTAAAAGAATGATCAAATGCAGTCTTCAAATGTCATGATTCCCTGAACAGCTTAATATCTTTTTAGTGTTCAAAATCATCTGGGTTGGAACTACATGATCTATAAGGTCCCTTCCAACCCTAACAATTCTAGGATTCTATGATTCTAGAACACTATTTTCTTGAAAAACATAGGTGGCACAGTGAGCATTTCTACACACATAGTCCACCAAAAACCGACTTAGCTTCTTCTCTAAACTTCCAAGGCTGAACACCAGAGCCATTGTCCTCAGATAGCTGCTGTACCTAGCATTAGAATATTTAGCTTTCTAGCAGAGGTTTAAATCACACCACAAAGCACTACCATAACAGACTGGTCCTCTCATGAAACCTTCCAGATATTAACAGTTGCAGGAGTTATGTGCTTTGATTACAATATTTATTTTGAAGTACCTTTAATGCTATAAAACTTTAAAAAAAAAAAACCATGTTACCTAAAGTTAGAACACTTTTAGCCTTGGGGAGTGAAAGATTCAAAATTAATCTTTATCTAGGCTGGGCAAAGTGAACTCATGTTTTACATTATTTATTATGAAGGTCAGATGTTGTTCTTTCCAGTGTCACAGTGTTGGGGTTTGGGAGTTGTTTCTTTTTTTTTTTCTTTTCTTTTCTTCTTTCTTCTTTTCCTCTTGAGGAATTTTTCCTCATACTAAGGGATAATTGCCAGATACTTAAGGGGGACAAAAGGTCTGGCTGCAGCAGGGAGGGGACTCAACTGCCCTGTTACCTGGGCAAAGGCTAGGTTTTTTTTCCGCTCCAGCTCTTCGGCTTTCAGAAAACACAGAGGCTGCAGTCAGTTTTGGGGAGAAGTCGCCCTCACTGCAGGTTTTCTGCCTTCTGCTACCTTCTTTTTTTTTTCTGCCGTGAGTGGGGATTTCTGCTGGCCGGAGCCGCCGCTGAGAGGGACCCTTTTCACCATCTGCTGGGGTGCCTCAGGGGGCCCGGGACCCCGAGCCCCTCTTTCACTGCGCCGC
>VXAZ01001525.1:1028925-1051110 GCA_013399875.1 Gymnorhina tibicen
CCAGCGGCCCTGCCGGCCGTGAGCGTCACTGCACCGAAAGGACAGGGTCTGACAGCCGGGAAGGGGTCACTGGGTTCTGTTCTGTTTGCTGTTACTGTCATAGTTGTTGTTGTTTTGTTTGCCTTGCTATATATATATATATATATATATATATATATATAAGTAAAGAACTGTTATTCCTATTCCTCATATCCTGGCCTGAAAGCCCCTTAATTTCAAAATTATAATAATTCGGAAGGGAGGGAGTTATATTTTCAGTCCAAAGAGGGCTTCTGCCTTCCTCAATAGACACTTGTCTTTCAAAACCAAGACACACAGTTTTAGACATTCACTGTTTTCCCACATCCTCAGTGGAATAGCTTTCTAGAAGTGACAAACTGGGAACCAGTAGAGAGTCCACAAGCAGTGGTGGCTTATTTTTACATAACATTGTGTTGATTATCTGTACGTTTTTTGTAAAAATCAATAGGAACCAAAAGATGGGGAACAAGAGATCTAATACTTATAGCAATGTTGAGATGGTAATCAGGATTATTATGGTAATTAAGAGATTTTAACGAGATATTTGTGTTGTTTTCCCTGCAGAAGACATGGATGGCTAAGAATACCCTGTGTACTATTCCTGGAGATGCTAAGCAGATGACTGTATTTTGTTCCGTATTTCAGTTGTACTTTGAGAACTTTTCTCTATAATTAATGGTTTTGTCACAAAGTACATATTCACTTTTCTTTGCAAACCTAACTACTTCTCCCTGAATAAGATTCTATTATGGCAATTAAGAGTTGGTGGTAGCCATGGAAATAATCGCTTTTCTTGACCTGATGAAGGTATTCTTCTGCTCTCCTACATCTCGGCTTTTCAGATAATTTAAATGTTCCTGATTTAGACGATTCAATGCTGTTATTGCATTTTTGAAAATACGGGGCATAAATCAGTGAGAGTGGTTGTTCTGTGCAGAACAAAAACCAGTTCTTGGGTGCACGCACACATAACTTCTGACTGAAATCAATCCTGCTTTGCTCATTGAAGGACAAAACTTGTCCCGTGCAACAACAGAAAAAACTGAGCTGACCGAGAAACAATGGGACCTGCACGGGGAGAAAAATATTGACCATATTCTGACGTAAAAAATCACATTTGAAAAGTCCATAACTTAAAGCTGCCCAGGTCAAAATAAATAATTCAATCACCAATTTTATGCAATTTCTCCTTAACATAGAACTATCTTAACAGTTTTTTGTAAAAATCAGTCCGTAGATCCTTATCATATATGCATGTGTATAGATAGATAAATACACACACATAAAATCTCATGCCACAGTAATAATTTACTTTGATTTACCAAGATTAGCTTTTTCTCTCTGTGTGTCCATGAATAGTTATCTTGTTGGACTCTTTGTACTGTATGATCTGCAATAACCCCAGCAATAAAAAAAGGGTTTTCAAGTGTGACTTCATTGGATTTACTCCCATATTCTGTATCTATAGTACAACAGCATGAAGCAGTGCCACCATGAGAATTAGCTAGAACAATAAAGCTGAAAGCATCCTTTGCCAGTAGCCTTAATTCACACTCACTTTCCCTTCCCAAGATAGTCACTAATAGGCAATAACTACTTCTTAATTATTATTTAAGTTTAATAGCTGATTATTATTGCTAAATGATATGAATACTTTTAGCTGTGATTGGACAGAGAAATTGCTTTGCATTTCAGGTTCCTGAATGGATATGTTTGCAAACATTTTTCTTGGCACACTCATTTAGGAAGAGCTGAAATCCACATTTTATGAACATGCTTTCTGAGTCCTTAAAATTCCTTTTTTACAAACACATCAATAACTCTAGGAAAGGCAGTGAACTTTTCTCGGATATGAGCAAAAATAATCTAAAATTTGGATGAATATAGGCTTATTTCTTTGCTTCATAGCTTCTTCAGTTTTATTTGAATAGAAGAATTTATATTGAATTAAGTAATAGGAGCTATGTTGGAAAGTCTTTGTCATTCAGCAGTTGCAGAAGAGCAATCTCGGGCAATATGGCTCAGTTCATCCCACCTAATTTTGGGATTTAACTGAGGTACACAACTGAACCTTGGTTTTGGCATTTGCTAGCGTTGCCCTCCTAAGACAGAAAAAGGCCTGTTATTTTCTGAAGAAAATCATCTTCTTCCCAAGTGGTCATGACCTAAAATGCTCATTTTCTTTTTTTTGCACACCAGATAACTCATCTCTATGGAACAAAAATCATACATTAGCCAGCCAGCAGCCTTTTCCGTGGAAATAGGTAAATTTTACTCCTACAGAGAGACTCAAGCAATTAAATTTGTGAGCTCTTCCACAGGAGAATTACAACATTCATAGATTTTCTTGATTTTTTTCTCTACCCTGCCTTGACTTCATTCAGCCTCGGACAAACAGGATTGACTTCCATCTATCCATGGTGCTCCTGGAACTGCCAATGGACTTGTTAAATTGTGATAATAATTTTTAGGCTGTTGGCCACACATTTGTTACGAAATGAAGTAACTCTCTTCACATGAGCTGTCAGACAGAAATTACTTTTAGTCACAATCAGTCTAGATTTCAACTGGAGGCTTCAAGGTGAAGGCTGTGAAATTTGTCACCATGAAGCATCCAAGCTTTTCCATTTTTAGCTAGAACAGGACTTCTAAACTCCTCTGTGTGTTGGTTTAACACAGCCTGGTTTTAGTGGGCGGGAGGAGCTGCTCGAAGCTTCTACTATGTCGGGCACAGAGCCAATCGCTGAAGGCTCTGATGATGGGCAGATTACTTGCCCAATTAGAAAAGTTGGTAACGCCTCTGTGGTGACATATTTAAGAAAGGAAAAACCGCGGGAAAGACTCTTTTCTTCTCCTGAAAAGTAGTGAAGCAGCCCCCAAGACCCATCCTGGCAGGGGCCGCCGGGGACTGCGTGGCCGGGGCCCTCCCGAAGCCAAGACTGCTTGGCTGGGGCCCTCCCAAGGCTGAGACCACACGGCCGGGGCCCTCCTGAAACCAGAGCTGCCCGTGCAGTGCCGGTGGAGACTATGCAGCCGAAACCCTCCTGAGGCCAAGACCGCGCGGCCAGAGCCCTCCCAAAGCCGAGACGGCGCAACCAAGACCCTCCCGAAGCCAAGACCGCGTGGCCAGGGCCTTCCCAAGGCCAGGACCACGTGACTGAGGCCTTCCCACAGCTGGGGCCCTCCTGAGGCCAGAACCACGCAGCTGGAACCCTCCAGAAGCCGAGACCACGTGGCTGGGGCCTTCCTGAAGCTGGGACCACATGGCCAAGACCCTCCTAAAGCCAAGACCGCGTCAGCCAGTAAAGACCACGTGGCCGGAGCTGCCCGTACGGTGCCGACAGAGACCATATAGCCAGCGACAAAAACATGACAAAAAATTCCCCAATACAGAGCCCAGACGAAATCAACCTTTTCAACACAGTGAAGCTCTATAAGAACTTTTCAGCTAATGAAACTTGAAAACAAATGAACCTACAGACACTAACTTTCTTCCGAGTCAGAGAAAAAGAAAAAGTGAAAACAAGTAAAAAGAACCGACATGGTGACACCGAAGTCAGTGAAAAAAAAGAGAAAAAAAAATACTCCAAACTCCAGAGCTGAGATTCTTCTGCAAGCCGTAGTGAAGACTATAATACAACAGTTTCCCTGTAATTCATTAAGTGCCGGGGGGGGGGTGCAGATATCCACACGCAGCCCATGAAGAAGAGTACTCACGCTGGAGTGCATGGATACTGAAAAACTGTAATCTAGTGAAAAACTTGAACAGAAAAAAAAATCTTGCTTCCAGAGATAGACAAAGAAAACCCTTCCTTCCAAGCTAGAATAGCTCATCCTTAAAAGACTAAACCCCATGAACTAAAATGACTCATGCTAGGCAGTTGTGAAAAGACTACTTGGCCCGTGAGAGAGACTCACGTTACAGCAGGTCGAGCGGACTGCTGTTTGTAAAAGTTAAAACCACGCTAGAAAAGTTCAGAAAAAACTATCTCCCATGGAAAAGATCCTATGACACAACAAAAAAAAGAAACTTTTTTTCCTTAAGCGTACTGAAGAAAGATTTTTAAGAAGTGAAAAACTAACCAAAACCCCATGTTTTGTCTCCTTGTGCAGTCAGTAGAAAAGAAGGAAAGACTAAAAAAGAAAGGTGTTTTAAAGGTTTATTTTAGTTCTCATTACCCTTTTTACTTTTAATTCTGCTAATAAATTTTCTTTATACTGTTTAAATTTTAAACCAGTTTTGCCTTAAAGTGTTTTTCCCCTAATCCTTATCTCAACTCATGAAGTTTTCAATTCCTCCTCCTCTGCTCAGCTATAACAGAAGAAAATAAGTAAATAATTTTCCTCTGCTCAGCTATAACAGAAGAAAATAAGTAAATAATTTTTTTGTGAGTGCCTAGCACTTAGCCAGTGTCAAACCCCAACACTGTGCTGGAGAAAGTATTGTTTATATGTCAAAATTCCATAGCAATAAATGCAATAAATCCTATATTTCTGCAGATTACCTCCATCAAAGTTGAATTAATTTCTTTAGGCCAAATTCTGTGCTTCTTCTTTTGAAAGCAAAAAATGCTTTAAATAAACTCTTAGGAAACTTTCTGGCCCCATGGCAGTAAAACTCAGAAAAGTGATCAAAAAACTTATGTATTTATAGATTTCATTAGGCTTAAAATTACCTCTGTTCTTCTCATGTGAATGTTTAGGATTTATTAAGTATATGGCAGTCTTGTCACGCTCGTTATAACATTTATAACCCTTAAACCATTGGAGTATTGAGCCCATGAACTGAGGCTTTGAGATCTTAAAGACATATGGAAGGAGCTCGAATAGGAGAGTGAGCATCCATAAACTCTATATAGTTACACACACGAGGACCAACACTATACTTTGCATTTGAATATTTCTCTTCAGTGCCTTTTGCTTACACTTCATTTTTAATCAGGCGCATTGAATGCAACCCAAAACAAGACCTTTACCTAATGCTGAGTTTAATGACCCTTTTAATACCAGCAGAGCTGTCCTCCTTCACTCTTGCTGCTGTTCCCTCGTAGCTTTGGAGCGTTAAACGTGTTATAAAAATATCTTTTTGTTACGGTTCACAAACTAACTGAAAGGCACAGAGAAGCAGTATACTCATCCAGCATGAAATCAAAATCTAATCAATGCAGATTATGTTAGATTAGCTAAGCAAGTAAACAATTAGCCAAGTTAATGTTACCTACCATGTCCTTCAGCACCGAACAGTTAAGGAATTTGTCTTCGGAGACATGTTTAGTTCCAGCTCTTGGTGACATTGCAGGTTGTTGGATGAATTTTTCAAACTACTATCTGCCATCGGCTCTTTATTTTCATTCTGTTGTGAGTCTTGAACAAAAAGGAAGGAAATGTTGGTAGGAAGAGAGGAGTCAGCTGCTTTGGAAGGAAATGTGAGTTTTGATGTGAACCTATGATGCAGACTAAGGAATTGTCCTCAGGTTCAAGTTGTCACACACAGCAGCCTCTCTCCAGTCTGGATTACACAAGATTACAATGTTGCTCACCTCTCTAGCAAGGGTTGAGGCGTTGTGAACCTACACCCCACTGTTTTAGAGGCAAAACTGCTCTAAACTCATATGATGGATTTTTGGCAAATATGCAAACTAAATAAGCAGTTGGTTTTGATTTTTATAAAATCCTAAAATGGCTTGGGTTGGAAGGAATGTTGAAGACCATCTGGTTCCATCCCCTTTGTCACAGGCAGGGACACTTTCCACTAGACCAGATTGCCCCAAGCCCTGTCCAGCCCAGCCTGGAACACTTCCAGAGAGGGGCATCTACAGCTTCTCTGGGCAATGAGATTTTTTTGGAGGGGTTGTTGAGGGGTTTTATTATTATTTGTTGATGTGGGTATGCGAATGTCTGAGTCCTCTCTCTGAATTTCCATATTGTTCAAACTGACTTTTCTTATTAAGGTCACAGTTGCACAGTTGCACAGTTGAAATTAGCAGCTGGAACTTTGGTACAGAAAAACCTGCTCCATGACTCTGCCCTTTCTTTCAGGTCTCATGAAATTCACTGTTCAACTGGTGTGGACTAATGGGTTTTGATACCTGTGTTGTGTATGCACAGATCTTTTAAATATTGCATTTCACCTTTGATTTATTCTGCCTTGCTTTCATTTATCTTTGGATTAAGACCAGCACACCAACAAAAATAATTAATTTAGCAATCTCAAACCAGTTTCTGACCATCCGTTTGTTAATATCATTGTTACCAAGCCGCAGAAAAACTGAGTCTCACTTCAAAGTTCTCATAGTAATGTAGGAATTGAATTGAGTTTATTTGCACAATTAATACCCTAAACCCAAACATGATCCGTTTTTAGTTGCTATTTCTACAGAACTGTTGAATGGAATGCATCTAGTGGTCATATCTAAAATATTACAACTATCTTCTGTCATTAACATGAGATGTTTCAACTTTTTTCGTTCTAAAACCCACTCACGTTTTTGTTGTCTCCATCACTTGCAAAATCTCACACAACCTTAAATTTTTTCATGCTTTGTAAAGGATTGCATCCTATTTTAAACAGTATTATAGCTGGAAAAATTTTAACTCACAAAATTATTAGTATTAACTCTAAACAGTGACTGCTATACCTGGGCAACTGATCCATATTTTTCAGTGGGATGGAAAGGAAATCACAGAACTTTTAAGATGCTTTAAGCCAAGTTCAACTCACCACATTTTTTAAATTCTCTTAATAGGGAGGATGCTGCTGGCATTGAGTAAATAGTTTGACTTTTCAGCAGAAAAATGAAGGAGGTCAAATAGAGTTTTATTAAAAAGTTTTTGGGGTATTTTCCCACATTAGCAAATTAATTCTATTTCTTTTGATCTTAAAAGGCTTTGCTGAATCATTGTTTGTTCCTCTTTTTTTGACAGAGAAGTTTTTAGGAATTCTGAGGAATAAATTGCAAACATCAAAGGCCAAAAACTGCTGGTATTTACATGTTTCCAGATGGCAAATATATGAAGGATTGGAAAAAGTAAATAAACACCAATGTCTATATATTATTTTTTGTTTTAAGCAAAAACAAAAAAGGGAAATGTGCCCAGAAAGTCTTAATGGGCCAGATACTGACTAAAATTTGTGATCATAGTTTCTTAGCTGTGAAAGTAAGGGCTTTGTGGCTGGCTGGCAAGGGGAGTGGGGTGGGGATGAAATGAATGTAAGCAATGATTTCCATTGTGAAGGCTTCCAGAAATTTCTGCCTTCTTATCAGCTTCTTATCACCATGTTGATAACGGAACAAATGTATTCTCCCTCTGACCCACTAATGGGCCAAAGAGGGCACAGGATGTTCATGTGGGGCTGAAAAAGCCATGGGAGGAAGAGGAACAGGGTGGGGATGGGCATTCTTCAGGCTCAGCACCAGCTGCCTGCTGTGTTTTATCCCTCCTGCCTTTGTGCCATGTTGGGGTGCTGGCTTAACACCTCTGGGCTCTATTTCAGTGAAAAGATCAAGAAAAGGTTTCTGGCCAGGGGTAGAAGCAGCAGTGAGGGGTCTTCATGAGCTCTGAGACCTTCTCTTCCTAACCCAGAAGAATGGCCATGGATTCAGCAAGGATTGCACGAGGATGCTGGCTTTTTGCCTTCACATTGCAGCTCATATAAAATGTGCTTTTTCAAAAAAACTATGGAACCTTTCCGATCTATAACCTTTACTCCGTATTTTATAATTTGCGTCCAGATTTTTTTAAAGGATATTTGGTTAAAACCAGTGAAATTTCCAAAGCAGTCTGCCCTCTCTCCCTTAAGGTGGAGCAGAGGAAGAGACATCCCTTGAGCACCTCGACCCTATCCCACATGCCATGTGCAGCTCCTGGGATGCTCCTTGTCCCCTCTCCGGACCATTTACTTCTGACTAAATTTAGTCAGACCATTTAGTTTCTTTACTCACCCTGTGAAATCTTATCCAGCAAACGGCCGGTTTAAAGATGAGTCCAATCCAGGGTAACGTATTTTTTCCCTTAGATTTAAGTTTAGAGCTAATCCCTACAGTATGAATTTTTTATCAGGACAGTATAATCTGTCTGGGAGATCTTGACAACAGAGTCCATAAGGAAAGTGGAAACTTCTCAATCTCGAGATTTAAGTGCAAACCCATGAGGATGTGTTGCGGTCACAGGTGGTCTGCAGAGAGGACCAAATTCTTCCAAGCAGCACCAACTTTTTCTCCTGAGAAAGGAAAATGTTTGGCATCATCTGGACATTCACCAGCACCATCCAGCTCCTTGGAGACCTTCTGCAGGTGCTCTGTCCAGCTCCCAGCCCCACTGCTCAGTCATAGAAGCATGGAATGGTTTGGATTGGAAGGAACCTTAACAATCATCTAGCCTCAGTGCCCTGCCATGGGCAGGGACACCTTCCATAGACCAGGTTGCTCCAAGCCCTGTCCAACCTGGCCATGAACACTTCCAGGTATGAGCTTCTTTGGACAACCTCTGCCAGTGCCTCACCACCCTCACAGGGAAGAATTTCTGCCTAAGATTGAATCTAAACCTCCTCTCTTTCAATTTAAAGCCATTCCCTTGTTCTTTCACTGCATACCTTGTAATTCACGGCTGCAATATGGATACCAGGACCAAGAAACAGAAATGGTTCTTTAGCACTCAAGTCAAAATGAAACTTCTTGCTGTTGTTGTGTTGACAAGTCTACAGCTGAACCCTTTCCAAGCAGATCTTGTGGAGACATGGATTTCCATTTATTCAACTGCTTGACAAATCTGGGGATCATTGCAATTGATTGTCATATTAACGGTAGCAAGAGTGTTTATCCTGTGATGCGGGTCTCTGGAGGCCATAAGGATACAAACAATCCAAGGAACAACACAGAAAAATGTTACATGCCATAGCCCAATGCCAAGAGAATTCTAACACAAAAGAACCTAAATACAAAAGAAATTTTTGATTGATGCAGGTTTTTTTTGATTCATAAATGACTGATTCATATAAAAGGATTTAACTATCAAGTAATAGTCATAGGTTGATTTCAGTGACCTAAAAGTTTGAATGGACTCAAACTTCAAAAAATGTTGTCTTTTAATTTTGAATTTAAAGAGAAAGCCTCTTTGAACAACTGAACTTGTAAGGAAATTGTACTGTGGTTCATTAAAGAAATTTTGTATTCTCAGCACTTTTTTCTAAAGAAAAAAGGCAATCAAAATCTTTGCAATCTGTTTTAATTTTAAAGCTTTAGATTACTTAAGTACTTTGATAATATAAAGAAGTCTCTGTTAGAAAAAGGGAGCAAATTAATTTCTTGGTAATTTTCCAAAATTTCTTCTAAGACGCATTTTCTTATTTCATGCTGAACAAGGAATCCAGATTATGAGATCAGTTCAAATTTAACAAACGTTGAAGTCCTAGAAGTGTAACTGAAGGCATGTAAATGAAGAGAAGAGTCACTGAGTTCAGGGAATTTGGATTAGGGTGAATTGCATGTAATTTTGGCAAGGATTTACACCATTTTTGACATTAACTTTTCAATTGAATTCTCTTTATTTTAATTTCTTTTTCTAGTTTATCCACTTCTACAGCTTGATCCTCATCATACTCCCTCATTCCTGTTAATTTATTTTGATGGAGTACATCTTGATTCACGGAGTTATGGAGGTGAAATGCTAAACTACTCCAAATGAGCTGGGTTTGTGTGTACCGGAGGATTAATGGGCAAAAGAATAACCACAAGTCAAGATTTATAGGTTCTTTCTTTCTCTACAACATTTTTCGGATGGTTTTTGGGAAATATTATGGAACAGAAAGGATCAGAGTAGCTTCTGGTCAAGAGCAGATGCCTCTTGCATCCTGAAAATCAGAGGACTTCTGCCAGCTGGTTGCCATGACCCATCCAAACTCCAGTAAGTAACTGTGAAAGTTTGTGTGCTCTGATTCACTTCAGACAATGTGTTGTGCAATGACTGTAAAGAACAAAAGCCTATCAATAATCAAGGGGTTGTGGTTAAAAAAATTAATGTCCCTCAATATAAAATTGGATCTCCAAGTCTTCAGTCATCCACTTCCAAACTAGTTCAAAGCTATCCACGGTAATAAAAGACCTTGCTAAAATAAAAGACCTATCCAAGCTAATAAAAAACTTGACAGAGTTACTGTGTGTCATTTTCCAGGGAGCTATAACTACTGCGTTATAGCCAGTTTATTGAGAACTAAGTACAGAGCACAAACACTGACGAAGCTTTGGAAGAGGGATGAATTATGGGTGGATCAGATACAGACACAAAAGTGCTGTGTTGGAGGTTAAAGCCATTCCAGGAGCTGAATACCTCTGCTTCATAGAAAAGGATGTGACAATGAGTTTCATTTAAAGGCTGAATTAATTTGCCATGGGAACAATGAGGTTTTGCTTTTTTAATCAAAATACAGACAAATAATTTCTTAGGCAAGCAAAGCTCTGAATTATGCTAGGGAAGATACAACATGAGTAAACAGTCTTTTCTGTAATACAGCTATAAAGTATTATATTATACATATACATGAAATAAAGAAGTGATTGAACTTGTCATTTAATTATATTATCAGATTTGTAGCTTGTGAAAATGTCAGGGAAAATAACACAGTACATAGGATGGGTCGACTTATTAATTGTGGATAATTTTTGGGCCAAGTCCAGTCACTGCTATTGTATTTCTTATTTATAGGTATTCATCAAGTTGCTTGGATAAATAATTTTCAACCAGCACATCAGTTTTTTGTGGTCTTCCTATTTTGATTGCAGCCTGGTTGTCTACCAGGATCAGTGACTGGTTTCTGAGGCCACACAGCATCATTTCTACCTGGATGCCTGTTACATTTCCAGTGGGAGAGTAACCTTGAACACCTGCCCATTTTGACCTTTTTGATGATGTGACATTTGTAACATTATAAATATTTGTAATCTTTGAAAGAACAGGAGAAAAGGGGTAATTTATTCATGCACATTTTTCTAATTCTTGCCCAATTCCTCCCAACTCTATTATAGCTGGCTTAATTTGCTTCTTAAAGTTGAATCTCTGAAAAACCAGTTAGACAGTTGAACTGCGGGCCAAATCTTGGTCTAGATATCCATTTTCACTTCCACAAAAATTGGGAGGTTTTTATGAATAAGAACTTAGGACTCAAACCTATCACCTAACAAAGCAAAAATGCCACCTGAAGCTTGAACCAAGACGTCCATATGTGCTTGAAGCATGCTACTGTTATTAGTTTCACCAGAAAAAGCACAATGACTTGGAAGTTTCTACTCACGTGAGGAGCAACATTCACCTCTCTGCTCTTGGCAAGAGTGCCTGAAACAAAGTGTCACCCACACAATGTCCTGGTCAGGCTGTTTCCGTGCTTTCTTGGCAATGCAGAAATATTATGAATGTCTAGAAACAATATGGAGAAAATTTGGTCTCCTGAGATGGAGCAATCAAGTGTTGCTGAAGAAGGGCTGCATGTACTTTCCAGCAGGATTTTCAAAACTACATCCAACATAGGTCTTGGAGCACGGAAGTTCATGGATTTTCAAAATATTTCAAGGCCAGATACACTTCTGGAAATCTTGCCACATCTGTAAGTGAAATGAGAGTGAAATGGAGGAGCTAATCAGAAGCTCTTTCTTCCTTTAAAAGCTCTCCAAATGGAGCTAACAGCTCCCCATGAAGCTCACATCTTCTAGTATGGGGCAAATTATCTCTTATGTGAGGTGGAAAGACATTTGGGGGCATGGATAGTGGGGCAGGAGGAAAATGGAAGGTGTTATCTACTTCACATGGGAACAATGCTGTAGAAATAGGTTTTGTCCTGGTTTTAAAAGTCTTTAATACCAAGTTTTATCAGGTTCATGTCTTGACTCCAGCATCCCTCCAAGCTTGGCTGTATTTCCTCTTTATGATGTGGCTTTTTTTAAGTTTAAAGCTCTAGTTATTTCCAGAAACTTGTTTGTATGTTGCTTGGTAAGCCTGGAGCAAACAATTTTCCTGGTTTTCAGATTTCAGTCGGGGGCTTGAGGCAGGGAGAGAATATTTAAATGCAGATATTAGATGGTACCCATTGCCCTGGGGAGACAGGGTTGCAAAATCTTCATTAAGGCCATGTGAGAGGCGGCAGAAGAAGAAAAAAGGATTCATTTCTTCATGTTATTCATAGACAGGAATATATTGTCTTGAATATTAGCTGTGGGTCTTGTCCCTCAAGACCTGAACATACTGACAGTGAGGAGTCTTGAACAGGTTCTCAGCCATTAGGGAGTTACACAATACATGAAGAAGGTGATATGAGAATGGGGACTAGATCTGTCCCCATTCTCTTATTTCTTCCTGTTTAAAATGCATCAATACTAAAAAAAAAAAAAAAAGGAAAGAAAGAAAGAAAAAGAATGCAGAATAGTGGCAGATTTTGTAACTTGCCAAAGAAAAAGGAGAAATAAGATATATAGAGCCTGCAGCTGACACTAACTTTTTCCTTTCTTTTCCACCTGAATCTGAGCTAATAGGAATAATAACTATATTTTCTGCCCACTGGTCCAAAAGATGTGTGTTCTTGTGCTAATCCACTTCTACTGGTATTGACTGCTGGTCCCCATGGGCTTGCCTTGCAGAGTCAGAAAAAAATTACCCATCCGAATCAATGAAACTCATGCCTGTGGTTTACACAGACGTAGCTCTATCACCCATACACAACTGATAAGTGCTTGCAAAATACTTCCACACTTCATCTTTTGACGATGTTTAAGCCACCCTTGGGAGAAACCCACTTATCAGCATATGGTCCCTTTTAGACCATTGCTCTCTCTGTAGTACTGTTGGGTTAGAGAAATTAAAGTATCTTCAAAAACAGCATTGCTTTTGCTCCTTGCTATGGAAACAAAACAATTATTTAATTGAGGGTCATGCTGCTGATGTCTTGGTTACACTGAGGTTACTGCACTCCCTCAAAGCTCAAATTAAACTAAGAGAGCACAGCTACTTCACAGCCTGTGTTGTGCCTTGTACACCTTGATTTTTAGCTGCATTAGTTCATTATTTATAAGCTCCCAGATGCAGAGAGTTCACTGACTGCAAGATTTGTGTTGTGAGTGAAAGAAGAACTAAGTCACCTCTTGGGCAGCTGCCTCGTGATTTGAGAGATCCTCCAGTACCATTAAAATCCACAGAAGAGGGATATATGTACCAAGCGTGTGCCAGTAAGTTGTGGAAGTGATTCAAGAACTCAAGAGCAGCACTAGTATTATTTAAAGCCAAGTCAAGAAACCTCAGGCTGAAGAGAGCTCTGAGAGAAAATTCTTGAAGATGCTGGGTTTGTACGTTGGAAAGCTCTGCTGAAGCACGGGCAGCCACATGGAGCAGCATCACCCAGAACATCTACAACCACAATAGAGCAGACACAGTATAGGTGAAATATCTCAGTTCAGACTGCATCAGGAGCTGTTGTGAGGGTGAGAATGAAATAAGAGACTTTTTACATGTATTAATCTTATTTAATGCCACAGCAGCAACTATTCATCAAAATATCTTACATGTGATTTTCAAGAGAATGTCTGCTTCTAGGTATAAAAAAAGACTTTCTAGATCAGTTTTCACTATTGATTTAGAATCTGAGCCTCTGTGTTGCTGTTTTAGTTAGAAGTCAGCTGGAGACTTGTTACTTTCAATAGCATCAAAATATACATATCCCAATCTGATTGCCCGAAAGTGGTTATGGATTTAGCTTGTTATACTCACTAAGTGATGCTCCTTTTTCTAGAGACCAACATCAAAAATTATTTAGAAAATAACAGAACTGTAGACAAAATAATGTGGATGGGACCTGTGGAGGTCACTGAGCCCAACTTCCTGCTAAAGGCCATTGAGCCCAACTTCCTGCTGAAGGCAGGGTCTGCTAGAGCAGGTTGCTCGGAGCCTCATCAATTCAAATTTTAAATATCTTGAAGGAAAGATCCTACAACCTCTTTGAGTCCTTATTCATGTCTTTAGCTGCCCTTGGGGTTGTTTTTCCCTCCCTTTATCCACCAGATCATGCCTCTTGCACCTTTGGCCATGCACATTCACTGGGTGCACATTCACTGGGTGCCCGTGGGACACATTGGGTTCACCTTGCTGCCCTTCCTCTCTAGCAATGTAGTGATGTCCTTCCTGAGTGTTTCCTCTAAGGCTGAACTTATTTAGATATGCCTTTATTCTTTTTTATGACATTCCAAACATAACTATAAAGAAATTTGGTTTATTTTAATTCACTGTAATATTTTCTCCATCTATATTTGTAAATAGCCAAGATAGGAAGTTATACTTGTGCCATTTCCTTTCATACAAAACTCCTGTTGGCTCTGTGCAAACTGTGCACTTTCAATTAATTAATTCCTAATTTTGGCTTTGCTCCCATTTTGGTTCCTTCCACTCCTGAGTAACCCCCAGCAGTGTGACCCTGCCATTCCTAAAGGTAGAAGAACATGAAACATTTATCCTGAGGAGCTGAATAAGAGGCAGGTGGTGAGACCTGTGTTCAACTGAAAGAATGCTGAAGGAAGAGGTTAGTCTCATGGCACAGTGGCTGTCACAGCACACAGCTATGCACCAGTTCATGATGCAAACCCCTTGGGGCTGGGCTGGGGTTTCCAGGCCTTCTCTCTGTTCTGAAGTGCTGCAGCTAGTGGTGCCTCTTTTAAACCAGCTTAAGTACCTCCCTGTGACTTCTAGTGCCATATTTGCATTGCAGCACAGATGTACCCAGTGTAACATCACATATAACTCTGCAAAGACAACATCTGGTCCCATTAAATGCAGTAGAAATACTGTTATTGGCTCCAGTAGGCCTGGTAGCTCATTTATTTATTTTGCATTGTTTTCTAGAGAAAATAAATGTCACTCATATAATTGAGTGACCTGTCTGAACCAGTGAAAGCTCTGACCCATAGGTTTGGTTGCTGAGCAATGACATGGCTGCTTGAGTGACTTTCCCAGATTTTATGCTTTCTTCCAGGTCACTATCTATTATTTTCAGAACAGAAAATTCAAAGATCTGAAATCACCTAACAGGTTGAGGGAGACAATGCCTTATAAAAATGTCATTGCTATTGACTTTGTGGAAGATTTGCTTACAATGAATTGGCAGGGAAATGATTTCATACTAAACATTGACAACTGTAATATCCAAGTGTAATTCTGAACAAAAAGAGAGAACAGAAAAAATGCATTTCCTTTTATTGCAGTGGAGGCTGTTGCTAAAGGGATAACAGAGACTCAGTGTAGTAACTACTAAGTTATATGTTTGTGTTGGAAGAGTTACAGTAGAATTTTGGCCAAACATGAAAAATATATAAGGAAAAAATAATTCCATAAGCAGCTGAAACAAACCTAAAAATAATTTTTTACCTCTTAAAACATTTTATCAACAACTGCTACAAACGAGTTGCCGTATATAAGGCAGAACAACTGAAAATCACTTATCTACACAAGGTCCCAAGACAGATTTGTTGAAGCCATTTAACACCTTACTTTCTCATTGGTGTGTGCTTGAGCCTTAAGCATGAGGAATTTTGACTACTGGCTCAAACTATGGTCCCAAAAATTCTCTGTCATGCTTGATTATTTCCCCACTTTCTCTCTTCTCTCTTGCATTTCATCCCAGCCAGAGATTTATAACCTGTTGTTTCAGTTCAGCTCAAGATTGTGCTTCAGAGCAGACAAATAGCTGTCCATAAGAAAGTAAAAATCTTAGTACGATTCCAACCAGAGACTCTTTATCTTTAAAATATGGCATTCTGAAGCCTAATGTCCTCTGGTTTTATTAACTCTTCTAGAGGGGTGCTTAGCTGGCAAGTGCAGCATCTGCCACCAGCTCCTCGCAGCTTTAACAGCCTCAGTGTAAACTTCCCAGCTGGGGCATAAATTTTACAGGGCACAGTGGGTGGTGGTGGGGGTGGGTTTTGCTGTTCCCAGAATTCCAGTTTCTCCAGGATCCAGGCACTGCAGCAGTGCACACGATGCAACCCTTTCCTGGGCCAAGGGGAAGTTGGTACCTCGGTCACTGCAGAGAACAGTGGACCCTCCGTGTCTCTGGGAAACCATCCTTTTTCAAGGTAAACCATCTTTTCCACCCCCTTTCATGGGAAGAGGAGGGGCTACTGTTTTGGTTCAGAGCCAATGCTTCACCTGAGCACAGCAGGTATAAACCCTGCACAGGAGCCTGTCATGCAGAGGGGACTCTGCATGGCCAGTGACACTAATTTAGCATGAGGGGAATATTTCAGCCTAAGTGGTCTCTACTGTGTATAAAACACTCAGTACTAGTGACATTTGCTTTTTCTCTTAGTAGTAAAATATATTTATTTGTGAAGTGGATCTTAATCTATCTCAGAACAGTGTTTTTAGTCTTTCACAGTAGCATTTATAATGATTGAAAGTGTAGGCTGGAGAGGACATCTTTCTGTAGCAATGAACAAAAATAAGAATAACTTTTCAGTATTACCATATATCAATAGCCAATTATTTTTGTAAGGATGGGTTCTAGCTGGCTGCTAATGGACTGACAATGAGATAAGTCTTCCAGGAGAGAAACCATTGTTTTAGAGATGGAGTGGCTGGCCTTTTAATTTTAAGGCATTACCAAAATCACACCTTTCACCTTTAAAAATTGTAAATGATCACAGACTTGTTCTAAATCATTTAATTGCTGTTTTAACTGAGCCTGGATCATGCTTTGCAGGGGTTTGTCTTTCTTAGCAGTGATGGTGCTGCTACTTTCTTAATTTTTCTTGAAGAACGACATCCTCCTTGCTTGTACTCTCCCTCCCAGCTGCTTGCTGGCCATCTGTCTGCAAAGGCAATTTTAGGAATCTGCAGATAATTCACCCTTGCTCATATGCATTTCTAGAACCTGGTACAGAGCACAGATATGCACCAGTGCAAAGTAAAACCTATTACATGAGATAAAATGTAAAGATGCTTTAGAAAGCTTTTTTCAGTGTTTCAGATAAAGCAGGCTCACATTTCTTGTTGTTTTTTAGTTCTGCTTATTCTTTCATCTTCACCTGGTTCATCCATGTGCCTCTTTCTCTCTGACACAGGGAGTTTTGGTGACACGGATTAGGAGTCCCCTGTGTCTGTTTAAACTTCCTCTTGAAAACAAGCTTTAAAGAAAGATCACCAAATGCTCTAGAATATGCACCAAGACTTGTCTATGACTTGACTGTATTTACAAATAGCCAATGAACTTGGGAAAAATCTAAACACCTTGTTTGTTATCCATGCTCATGGATCAAAATTCTTTCTTGTTTTCAGATTAACACTGCCCGCTGCTTTTGATGGTGTCTGGGAGAACAGACCAACAAAATATTCAGATGAGGAAAAAATGAGGAAAATTGGTGCCATTCTCAAAGCCACAAGTTGGGTCAATGGCCATGGGACCTGTTCCCACTGGTCCCTCCATTAGCCCTACATTTGGCCATATGCCTGTGATTCCGAGGGCAATGGAGAAAGAGGGAGCTGCTCAAGATTGCCACATCAGTTTGAATTCAGATCTATGGGACTGTTTATTTGAACACTCCACATGTTCCCTACACAGCAACAAGCCAGCTGCTCTGACAACTCCCAAGAAATAAGAAATGTGCCTTGAGTTCCTGTGACATTTTATATTCCAAACTTTGTCCAGTGGCTGATGGTTCCTTCCTGAAAGTGACATATTGATTGTGGGTACACGTAGGGTGAGTATGATTGTGTTCAGTATTTTGAGCTCATCATCTGTTATCCCATTGTCATCCAAGGCCCAGACACTATAAAATTGGAAGCAGTAGCGTAGAAAATTACGAACAAATAAAAAAAGACTACAGCTCTGAAATGAATCAAACTACTGTTTCTACCTTTTGTAATTCCTGTGGAATAAAACTTCTTTTACAATGTATTTTTTTGTATTTTGGACTTACAGTTATGAAGGCAGGGATGAAGCACTGCAACCCAGCACCCACCAAACAGAGCAATAGCTTACTAAAACATGACAAAGACAGAGGATGGGTCACCAAGGCCAGCACCTTACCTAGATCTATGCTTCAACCCATTTTGACCACCCAAAGAACATTCCACTAGTGTAGAGGCTCATCCACAGTTATTTCAGCTTGTAATGATGTGGGAGAGCAGCACCCAGAGAATCCTCTTGCATGTTTGTAGCTCTTGACCTTGGTCCTCTCGATTTGCTGCATCTTAAATGGGGTGATGTGATTAGAACAGTTCAAGTCCAAGCTCCATGTCAGCTTCTCAGAGCAGCCCCTCGTTGTGTGCTTGCCATACCCCGAGAGCAGGCTCTGAATATGTGTGTGTTTGTATGAAGATGACCACATTAAATTTAAGCAGAAATAAATGGTAATTTAACTGGCACAGATACACAAGGCTGACATAATCTCTAAAGTTTTGAGGATGCTATTAAATTTGTTCTCCCTATTAATTTGTGAGCAAAAGGATAATGAAAAACTAGCAACTCTAACACTGACATAAAAAGTAAGAGATATACAGTTGGCAGGGATAATTTTATGCACTGTCAAAGTGAAAAGGCTTTGCTAAATGTATGTAGGCAAAGATACACACTGTCATCTTAATGAGTAATTAAAAGATAGACTTCTAATAATTGAATCATAACTCTTGTCACATTTGTATTTTTTTAATATCTCTAGTTTTGATTGAATCTCGTTTTGAGTTCCGATCTTAATCAGCTCTGATTTTTTGGTTCAAATAACTCAGTGATGAGCATGAATCTTTTTGTCCTATTACCTCCTCAGCTTCTTGTTTCCGGTGAATGCCATGTTCTTCTGAAATCTCATGATTAGTTAGTGCATTTAGCTAGCAAGACTGGACAAATGAGGTAGGTGGGTGATTTGCTGATGTTAAAGGTTTGAATTTTTGAAGAGAAAGCCTTCTCTTCTTCTTCTGAACATCACTTGTTAGATTTTGGCAGTACTTCAAATGGCTGACATGGTTACCAGTTAATTCCTTTGCTGGTGGAGCTCAGGGAGCTATGTGCATTGCTCTGTTGTGCTGGTGTTTTTGTAAATTAAAAAAGAAAAGCTCTGAGAGAGAAGATCATCTGTTCTTTAAAACTCTTTTCCTTAAATCAACTGTCATGGTCACCCTGGAATGTGATCGTATCTTCAGTGACACAGAGCTGTGCCTTGCCAACCTGTTTAAAATTTCTCATCAAATTCCTGAAGTCCCATCAGTCAAAGCTAACAAGAGGTTGCACATTTCCAGCTCCTCTCACTGAAGTACACAAGGCCAGGACTGGCCCAAGTCTCTCCTTCTTCACAGTCCTCAAATTTGCCCACATCATATTGACCTATTGTCTCTTGCAGCTTCAATTATCCTAAACTTTCAGAGTTTTCTGGTTCTAATATAAATTTTTTAAACAGAAGGAATGGGGTGATGCTTAATTCTCATTACAGTGAACAGGTTAACCTATGTTTCCATGAAAAAAAAAAGTTCATTTCTCCCCTTTCTCTGCCTAAGAATTTTTAGCTGCTCAAGTCTGTCTTTAAAACCATCCATTTTTCTCTTCTTTTTAACTACAAACTTTATTTTTTGGGGGCCTCTTCAATTCCCAGTTCAAAAGAAAGCAACAATTATTTTGCTTCAAACTCATCCAGCCCTGAAGATGAGGAATTTATCACTTTTTCGTTGCCAGCCTGCTCAGTTTATTTCTCCAGTTCTCTAAGAAAGCTGTTTGCCTTGCTCAGCTTCACAAAGGTGGGTGAACCAGAGCGGGGATACAGCAGACTCCCTCCCTGAAAAGCTCCCACAGCATCCATTCAAAACCACCTCCTGGGATGTAGACACACCTCCCCAGGGCTTTTAAAGGTCTCAGGACAGATTGAAAGTGTTTGAAGAAGTGGGGGATGGAGCTGGCTGGAGTTGAGGATGTGAGGAGAGGTGCCTCCATCTGCTTTTTATAAACAAGATTTTCAAAAGGTTGGAAACATCAAAAGATTTTGAACCAGAATACCAGAGAAATGCACAGGACCCAAATGTGTGACAGAAGGCACTAAAAATGCCTGTTGGTACCTACTTCTGTCAATGGTGGGAAAGGGAAATCTGTCTTGGGAACATGGACACCCTGAGCCCCTGAGAGCTGATGGAAGAGCAGACTTTACATGGGCCAAGTTGTCCAACACTTAGACTGTGCAGGGTAAATATACTCCTTATTTAGCTGTTGAGATGCTCAGGGTGATTACTTAGAGGTTCAGGAACAGGTGGGAAAGCAGCAGGACCAGCACTGCTGGTGCAGGTGGTGGGTGAGCCCCAGGAGCTGCACAGAGGGACCCCACAGCCTCTCACTAGGCTGATGGCATGGGGAGGTCATGGCAGGCTCTTGGCACTGCCCACACCACATTCTCCCACCTGCCTTGGCTGCCAGTGTCTTGAAGAAACACAGCAGCTCCAGCCTGTGCATGAAAACTGCATCAGATGATGTAAAATGAGCAAAATGTTCCTCCTGCTACAAAAGTGAGGTGGCAAATATCACGCAGGCAAGCTGTTGGTGGGGAGAAAACTCTGTATCCTCCAGCATGTGTGGATATAAATAAACACGGACTGTGCAGGTACTTCAGATGTCTACTAATGCATCTTGTATTTATGTCCGACTTGAAGAGATACAGAGAGATTAGTAAATACTTCAAATTGACAGCACGGACATATTTTCATAGAATAAATGATGCTGGTAAGTGGAGAGACTTTTCTTCCTTCCCTTCAGGAAATGGGGAAGAGTTGTCTCCACTGATATTATTTCCAATTTTTTTCTCTCAGGAAAGAGAACAAGATCTCACTGGAGATATCATATTTGTCACTGATTAGATTTCAGTGTTATTTCTTTAAAACCTCAGATCTCTTAAACCTATAGGACACCTATGAAATACACACTCATTTCTTCCAGGACACTCTGCAAAGACCTCTGTTAAGTTGCCTAGGCACAATTCACAGTGAATACTCCTTTTTTAAAATTACATCTGTGATTTCCTTTTAAAATCCAAACCTTAAATTGGCAATTTCAGATCTTCCTAAAGAAGGAAACCATGAAATACCAAATCCCTACAAGCCTTTGTGCATGGTTTGGGTAGAACAAGCTCAATTTATTTGCAAACACTGAAAATATTTCAGTGGTATTGGAATTTAACAGGCCAGAAACAAAGGTTCTGGAAAACCAACCACTCTGATCACTTGGTATTTCCTGCAAAGAAAATAGAAAATAAAAAATAAAATCCCCCAAATCTAGTCATGAAAGAGCCTCTTCTGCAACTTCGTGCCTAATTTTGTGGAAGGTTTTTTTACGAACCACATTTTCTCCTGGACTTAGACACAGTTTCCCAGAGTGGCCCATGTCTCTTTAACCATCAGAACTAAGGGGTCCTGTTCTTTTTGTGCTGAAGCCAATAGCAAATCCAATTTAATTCTGCAGGGTCCAGCTGTAAGATTATTTATAGGAAGAAACACAAAATTTTACATCTTTTATCAGATCTT
Source organism: Gymnorhina tibicen (assembly GCA_013399875.1). Taxonomy (NCBI): domain Eukaryota; kingdom Metazoa; phylum Chordata; class Aves; order Passeriformes; family Artamidae; genus Gymnorhina; species Gymnorhina tibicen. The sequence goes on from VXAZ01001525.1 coordinate 1,050,463, forward strand.
TCAGACTGCTCCTCTCCTGTTGCTAATTCTGGGTGTTTCATCGCCTTTGCCTAAACCTCCTCGCAGCCTTTGGAACAAATACCCCATGTACTCTGGTTCTGTGGTTTCTGTGGTCCTGCCATGCCTCCTGCTTGCGCAAACATCCTTGTTAAAAACTAGATAAGAAATTGTTATATTGGGGTTTTTTTGTTTTTTTGTTTTTTTTTGGAAACGAGATGAAGAGGAAGAGGGAAGTGAATGAATTTTAATGTTTGCCTCTCTTTATAAACATGGTTATGTGGGAATAGAAGACACACCTCCAGAACAGCCCAATGCCGTGCAGTGCCTGCTGTGGCGGGTCACGGCGTCCCACCGCAGGCAATCCGGTGTCCCACGATGTCACCCCCGTCTGACGGCCACATGGCGCGGGGCCAGTGGTCCCCTCTAGCCCAGCTCCGGGCACCCCGGGATACGCGTTGCCCCGCAGCAGCTCTCCCGAGCACGGGGGCTGCCGGGGGACGGCTCAGAACGAGAGGCTCAGCAGCCGCACCCCGAGGTACCACCGGCCCCACGAGGACCCCCCCGTGTTCCTGACCCCCCGACGGCCCCGTGCTTCTGGCACCGCGCGGGGATGCTCCAACACGGTCCCCGTCCCCCCCGCCCCGCCCC